>APFE031487978.1:8883-34317 GCA_000404065.3 Pinus taeda | reverse complement strand
TAATCAACCAAGGGACCAAAGTACTCACAGAGGCAGAGATCCTGAAATTAAATCAGCTGTTTATTAGCAAGTCAGATATAGTGCTGCATCCTCCCATCTTTGATGGATACCTAAATCAACTTGGACTGGACCTGGCCCATATGGTAAGCTCAGTACTGGCTTATAAATCAATGGATTTTATAGAGGAAACTGTGTTAGTCATGATGACAATGTTCTTCGCTGGTAAGGCCCCCATCTGCTATGACTATGCCACATATATTTCTGACAAAATACATGAGCAATTCTTGCACTTATCGAGAGAAAGAGTGTTCAGATATACTTCATATATTTATCATCTTATTCTTTATCACTAACATGAAAAGTTCTCCTTTGAAATCAAGAGAACTGATGCAGCAGGAAACCCAAGATCAGTGGTGTATTGGAGCTCAGTTTTCCATGTGCGTGCATATTCGCCTTATACATATTGTGAGTTCATAGATTTGTTCATTCATCCAACCTTATCTTTGCTCATGACAGAACCTCCTCCAAGACTCTCTGATGAAATGCAGAGAATTCTACAGTTGTCCACTGCCTACAGCATAGGAGACTGGTATTTTTACCAGCATCACATTGTGATGAGGATATATGGCTGTGAGCTGCACCCATTCAGGCTACCCAGATTTGTGCCCATGAGGCTCTTTGCCCTAGAGTATTTCAGACAATTCGGCAATGTCGATCAGATCCATTTTGTAGGGAAAGGCAAGAAGGCACAATTAAAAGTTAAGAACCAGCTTGGTCATTTTGTTTTAAACAAAAGAGAAGGATGGAAGGAGGCAGATAGGATGCTAGAAGGCCTTGGCCTAACACTCAGTTTCCTTTGGAAGCCCTACGACCCAAATGGCTTTATATCTTTGAGAAGATTGAAATACAAACTCTCTAGCTGTGAGCATGAGAGAAAGCTCCATATATCAAGACATGCCAACCAACCAAAATGGAAGAAAAACACCTTAGTAGAGCCTGTATCTCAGGAAGAGCTAGTTGAGAGGGCTAGAAGACATTTGTTGAAAATGGCTAACTTGGAATGTCCTTCTCAGGTGCCTTCTCTACCAAATCCTCACACAACAGCACCTGCTTCCTCTTCTGCATCACAACAAGGGGCAGCACAAACTTCAGTACAGGATAAGGGAAAAGACAAAGAAATGGAGGAAGCTGAGGATCAACAGGGCCAGCAAGGGAAACAACAGCAACAACAGCAAGAAACTGATCATCAGGTTCAAGAAAAACAAAGAGCAGAAGGCCAGGCAGCCACTCAAGAAAGAGTAACCAATATGACGCCTCCTAGACAGGATTCTAGGGTAGATTCCTCTGTCCTCCAAACTCCTCAAAAGGAGGACACTAGCAGAAAGAGGGAGAGGGAAACACCCCTCACAGAAACATCAGATAAAAGGCAAAGGCTCAATCCTTTTTCAGAAGAAGAAATACACAGCCTGGAGACTTCTGCCAGCTCATTGCATCAAGAGCAGGACAAGGCAACACTTGGGGAGGTCAGCTCCTCAGGACAACAGCAGAATGCAGCTGCAGGCATAAAGGAGCAATTTAAAGAGGCCAAAAGGAGGAGTGAGCCAATAAAAATTCGGCTCTATAATCATTTGTTAAATATGGCCCCTGCAAACCAACAAAGGCTAATGGCTGCCTTTGATGTGCAAAATGACTATGAGCCATTTTGCCCCTACAGTGCAGCAACCTCAAACAGCTGCAGATTATATAAGGACAAACTTAGAAGTCCTTTCAAAGGACATCCACCCCATTGACCAGATCGAGCTCCACAAGCAGACGGGTGAGATGGTCTATGCCACTCTGGCAGATAAGACCTTGATAAATTATAGGCTGCAAAATAGCTTAAATAACACTGCAGCACAGCTTGAGTTGGAGAGGGCATCCTCTCAAGCAAAATACAACAGAATCAAGGCATTGGAGGAGATAATTATAGAGTTTGGGCATGATCCCAATGACGTTAAGGCAATACAGCAGGTCCTTAAACTAAGGGATGCAGATATCGCTGCAATCAAGAAGAAAATGAAGATCCCCCCAACTCGACATCCACAAACAGATGATGTTGCCCAGCAGAGGCGAGAAAAGGATGTCACTGCATTATTAATGACATTATATAAAGAACTGGTGGAAACACAGGAAAAGCTGCAAGACACTGAGACAACTTTAGAAGCAGCATTACAAAGGAGGGAGACAGGGCAATCTTCAAAGCCACCCACAGAGTTAATAGATCTTGAGGAGTCCCCTCAAGATACTACCCCTCCTAAAGAGCAGGCACAACAAGATGCTCCAAGCACCACAGCACCAGCCACTACAGCACCAACAACAGAGCAGGCCAAGAGCCTGGACATGTAGAAACTAAGGCAAGAAATCCAGGTGCTAGAATCCCAAATGTCAGAACTCAATCAAGCCAAGGAAAGCTTAGCAAAGATAAATGAAAAATATGATAAGTCTAAGCAAAATGTGGCTGAGAGGGAGAGAGAAGTAAAAGCTCTGAAGAAAACAATTGCAGAGCTAGAAAAAGAACTCAATTTTGAGAAGGCTACAGCAGAGCTTAAACAAGTAATTTGGACTGCCATTGGACAGTCAATAACCAACCAATGGGAGTACATTGATGCCATATATGAGCAAGTGGGACTCATTGGAAGGGCAAGGAAAGAATTACACAGAGCAAGAAACTCCCTAGGTAACATGGCAGACCTAGCCCCCAGAATGATTGAAGTTCCTAACTACAGGACAAGTTCCCAGCTGGTTAAAATGGGAATTGGTAATAGAACAGAAACCATTTCTCTGATCAAAAGAGCCACAACAATGAAAAATTTGATCCAAACTCTAGACAGGAGAATTCAAGATATGCAGGCGGATATAAACAAATTTTAGAATAGGTTCTCGGCCCTGCAGGACAAAGGGCTCCCCAACTTGCTAGAATCAGGAAAGTTGCTTTCTCATGAAAAATACATCAAGAGGGTAAGCGCTTTTGCAACAATTCAGATTGCTGAGACACCTGGGACATCTTCAGCAGGCCCAGTAATAGGAAAAATTCTTTTTGAAAAGTTAGATAATTTGTTTTTTATTAGAAATGAAGTAACACATCTGTTTGATGAGCCCCCCCATTTCTACAAGTACACAGAGGCTGATGAGACCTTAGGGTCAATTTTGAGGCATCAGCTTCCTCCTCTAGATACATGGCATGATTTGATAAAATCACTTTTAAACCAAAGTTAAGAGGATTAAATCTTTTCAATAAAAAGGTTTATACTACACATACAGATGAGCAAAAGTCATAACAGCAAGTATGAAGATGCTGAGCCAACTCAGCACAGGTATTCGACATCAGCAGCAGCATCAACAAGCACAGGTGGCAGGGCCAAGAAGATACAAAAGTCAGAGTGGCAGAGCAATTCATTCTACATTTATGATAAAGCTGCACAGCTGACTCCGCAGTGCCCAAAGGTCAAAATTTATCCTGACAGGAGTAAAAAGCTTTTAAAGAGTCATTTATATTCGCAATTACTTCTCATCTACTCTCCTTGTACGAGTGTAAGAGATATTTTCCTCTCAGATGACTCAATACCTGAGATATTTTTGTATGAAACATCTATATATTCCCCCACGCATTTGTTTAGAGGGGTTGGACTCCGGATGAAAAGAAGCTCTCGTTTTCTCTTCTGCTATTCTCATATTGTAAAGATTCAGACAGCTAATACAAAGAACAATGGGATTTCTTCAGATATTGTCTCTCATGATAACTTGCTGGTGTGTGGCTCAAAGTTGCAGGATTCCTGTGTTTTCCATGGCTCAATAAGTTTCCTTATTCCTTCTGTTGCAGTTATATTCGCTATAGTTTCTTGTATATCTCATGTTTCCCACGTATATTGAATCTCTGAATAACTAGGAAAAAGAATAACCCAGGATTTAATCTTTGATTACCCTGTGTTCAATCCTAGCTGTTTTATGTGTTTTTCTTCAGTTATGGTATTTAAAGGGTAATTCATCAGTGCTGCCTTTAATACTATATCATCACCAGAGCATGTTATTCCAGGAATTCAAGAAATTGCTCCCAGATAACAGACCTCCTTCACTCCAGTCAGCTTAAGTAAAAAATTCTTCATTGCTTTTTGCTAAGTTGCTTCCATTCCGCTCTTAATCTTTATATTTTGTTTCATGGGATACATACAGGCCCTGCATTTACCTCCACCCTTCAGTCAATACCTCAAGGGAACAATAGTCCAAGACCCCATAGCCCAATGGATTAGTTTCACCTGAAAACAGACATTACAAGCTATCAGAAGCATCCTCCCAACCAAACACAAAAAACAACCAAAAATCACTTCATAACTAGCCTAATAACTTCACTGAAAGCAGTGACAAACCTAATAGAGAGAGCCCTCTCTGGTTACAGCTGGGCTAGAAGCTGTAGCCCAAAGATTGGTTAGTGGTTACCCCGGCCGTATTCTCTTAGGAGTCAAAGAGAACAACCTGGGTGTTAACACCATGAGAAAAGAAAGAAAGGAGGCAGTACAAACCATATTTTATATAATCATATAAGTTTTGTAAGCAAAATGGAATTTCTTCCACATAATATTTTGTAATATAGGAATTTAATATTTTGTATAGATATACATTCGAACCTTGCAAACTGCAAACGGAATCTAGTTCACATACTACTACCAAGACATGCATAGTTTGGATGAATAACTTGCTTTTCACACCCTTGTGAGAAAACCTACGTTTAAGCCCGTGAGACAAAAGTGAAACGACAAATACCGGAGATTTATGAACAAATTGATAAGGAGATTCAAAAGTGACACGATGCAATTTTATAAACTTGCAGTGTTGAAATTAAGTAGCAACAAAAGAAAGTGTCCCTCAATTATACATAACTAATATCACTTATATATTTGGGAGCACGTCTACTAAAAGGGGAATTTTGAAAGTTACAATGTAAAGCCAAGGAATTTAACCTTCGTGGAATGCACACTTACATCACAACTTTAATACAAAGTGTCACAATTTTAACCTAAAGTGTCACTATAAAATGGGAATACAAGTTCACTCAAGCATTATGATAATAATAAATTTTTATGATTATAAAAGTTAAGAAGCAAGTTCGTATAGCTAGCGTTCTCTGCGACTTTGTTTAATTATTGAACTTTGAAAAGTATTAACTAAAAAAAATAAAGACATGTATGAATGGACAAACAAAGTTCTTTTCAGCAACCATAGAATATTACTAATGACCTCGAACTTATAGTATGTAGACCATAGAATAAAAATCTTAGAACCAAAAAATGTTTCTACCTTATTAGTCCCTGCCTGGGACTATTAGTGATCGATCCGGCGTTGACCGGGTATTAATCTTGTGTTTGACCAAGAATGTTGATGTGCATCAGGATTTTAACCTAAGTTTTCATATTAACAAATAATATAAAAGTTATTATCTAATTTTTGATTGGGCAACAAAGTTGAGGGTCTTATTTCCGGCTTCGCAGGCTTCAAGACATTCCGAGCTGAACATTTTAAGCACAAGGTAGTTTGTCCTAAGTTTTTGGTAGGGGTTCTGAATGTCCTACATGCAAGACAGATGTTGGCCATACAGACAGATGTTGGCATATGGTTCAACTGAGCCAGATGTTTGGAGATTCTGCCAATCATTTAATCAGCGTGCAATTAGCGGGATCTGCTTCCTTTTGCCATCACACATTCATTCATTCTGCATTTGCTGCTCTGCACTATTTTGGCTTTGTTTCGACTAAGTTCAGGCAGCCTCTGAATCCTCTGGTTCTTTGTGTTCGTTTAATCAGTGCGCAATTAGCGGGATCTGCTTCCTTTTGCCATCACACATTCATTCATTCTGCATTTGCTACTCTGCACTATTTTGGCTTTGTTTCGACTAAGTTCAGGCAGTCTCTAAATCCTCTGGTTCTTTGTGTTGAAATGGAAGGAAAAGAAGAAGACGTTAAGCTCGGGGTGAACAAGTATTCCGAGAGGCAGCCACTGGGGACTGCGGCACAAATGAGGGAAAAGGATTACAAGGAGCCTGGTCTCGCGCCACTGTTCGAACCCGGGGAGTTAGCGTCATGGTCCTTCTGGAGGGTGGGTATTGTAGAGTTCATGGCGACTTTCTTGTTTCTTTACATCACGATCCTCACGGTCATGGGTCATGGGTGTCAAGAGGGCCGAGAATGTTTGCACTGGTTCTGTTGGAATTCAGGGGATTGCATGGGCCTTTGGGGGAATGATCTTCTGTCTCGTCTATTGCACAGCCGGTATTTCATGTAATAATCACTCTTTTCTGGCTTTTAGCTTGCCTGAGATGATATGAAAAGGTCCCGGGGAGCTTAAGGTTCTGTCACTGAGGGTTTTAACAGCATAATATTTGTGTTACAGGTGGTCACATTAACCTTGCAGTGACCTTTGGGCTGTTCTTGGCCAGAAAGTTGTCTCTGCCCCAGGCTGTGTTCTACATGATATGTCAGTGCTTGGGAGCCATCTGTGGCACTGGTGTTGTGAAGGGCTTCATGGAAGGCGAGTACGAAGGGTACGGTGGAGGTGATAACTCTGTGGCTCATGGCTACACCAAGGGAGATGGCTTTGGTGGATGGCTTGGGTGCTGAGATTGTGGGAACCTTCGTTCTGGTCTACACCGTTTTCTCTGCTACCGATGCCAAACGAAGCGCCAGGGACTCTCACGTTCCTGTAAGTAGTAGGCTTAGTTTCCTTAATAAGCGTTCCATATGAAAATACCCTTTTCTTTAAAATAAGCGAAGATCCACTCTATTACTTGCCCTGTATATTCGCAGTTGGATATCTATGTAAACATGTCAGCACCTATGACTGTATTACTTGCCCTGTATATGCATAGTTGGATATCTGTGTAAACATGTCCGCACCTATGTGAAGAGAGAATGTGCTCTACTAGATCAGCTTACATTGATACTTATTTAAGTGCTTTGGGGCTGGGGTTGTTAAAAGATGAAATATCTCATCTTTAGAGTTACCTACCTAGCAGAGAATTGATTGCAAGTTTGTTGGAAATGGTGAAAGGAGGAAACGCATTTCTTCCATAGTAGAAGCGGATGAACTCGAGGTTGTCATGAAGTGAAGGGGCTGTCATTCTTCTGATCTTTTTCGGAGTCAAGCCACATCCAGCCGATAGATTTGGGAGATCGGTTTATAAAACCTTGTGACAACCAACAACGCAGATTGATTTGGTAGTCGTTTGCAGCAGACGATCAACATCAAAGATTGAAGTTTTATTGGACCTAGGTACTTCAATCATTTCGACCTTTGTCGCCTATTTAAAATGAATATTTCAAGTTTGTTTACTCCGAGCATGGTAGACCTGCCTAGTGTATGTTTTTTCTCATTGAATTAGTAGATAATGAAAGTGAGAGATCTGTTTTTTTTGCGCGGAGAATGACAGATCTGTATACTTTTCTTCAATGAACAGGTAATAACCGAAGTTCACTGAGGTCAGTACCTTCATATCCGATACGCAAGGGGATGCGTTATAAGTGACTGGGAGGAAATTACAACTATTGTGGCAACATGGATTTCAGGTAGATAAATGTGTCTTGATTCATATTTTCAGCCCATTTCATTTATATATCTACTTGTAGCTGAAACCTAAATATTTGCATTTGCAGATGCCTCTAAAAATATGGGCTCCCCTTTGAGACATTCCAAAGACCATAGGGAAGCAGAAGCAACTTGATAGCTTATTTGCCAACATTTGACCTTTTATTCTTGTAAAGAATTGAGGCAATTAGGGGAGTTTTACAGTTGGGAAAAACTTCGAGAGTTAAATCTCAACGGGTGTGAACGAGTAGAGAAGCTGTCGTGCCTTGAAACGTTGATATCTTGGTGTTGGAAGAATTCGATGTCTTTAGACGAGCGTAATGTTCGTAACTGTCCAAAACTGCAAAAGGGGTGCGGGAATTATCGATCACCTTCACCAACAATTGAATAAAAACCTCTGCATAAGAGGTAGTGCTCTGCTCCAAAGAACAATCGTTGAGATTGTTTAATCCTTGTCAAAATAGTACTGAGTTATAAACAAGACAGCGAAAGCAGCAGTGTCTAGTACTTATGTAATTCTGATAGTTGAGGTTATTTCAGGGTTGTAAAAATAGTACAGGCACACCCATCCGGTGGCTAGTTTTATTATGTTTTATTTGTAAATAAAGACATGGTTTATTGGGTGTGATAAAAGAGAGATGTTGCTAAGTTTGTTGTAGTTTGTTGTGGACATTTGCTCTCGATTCTTGGTTTGTTTTCATTTTCTTGATAGGGTAGTGATGATGACATGGTATCAGAGGTTCGTGGGAGAGTGGAGACATGAATCACTAATTTGTGACTTATATGAATCACTAATTTTCCAGTCATTTCCAGTCATTTCTGTTAAGTTCATAATAATATTTGCATCATATTTGCATCCACTGTTCCAAGTTTTGCAATTCGCGATTTACTACTGTTATCACTGTTGTTGTAAGGTGAATTCCAGCTCTGGTTTATCCATGACAAACTGCCCTGTAAGGCTGGGGTTGTTAAAAGATGAAATATTTTCTGCTGATGCTATTTTGTGACTTATATGAATTACTAATTTTCCAGTCATTTCTATTAAGTTCATAATAATATTTGCATCCACTGTTCCAAGTTTTACAATTCGCTGTAGACCCCGGCAGGGACTACCGCCACCACAGTGGCTCCTTGTTAAATTTTTAATTCCCTACATGACAAACTTACTAGAAAACCTGAGCCATCGATGAGAAGCACCATTTTTCCGTGTTTTCATTGTAACATACATTTTAAGAGTGCTTGTTAGGTTTAATTGAATATGTTTGTGTTTCCATGATTTTATCTCTATATATAACTATTTTAAAAATATCGAGTTCAAATATTTTATCTCTATATATAACTATTTTAAAAATATTAATGTGTTTATTTTAATTTATAAAATAAATAAGTGTACGTATTTTAAATTATTGTATACTCATTAAAGTAGGTTTTATTGTTTTTGTTTTTCCATTTTTTACTTTTAATTAATTTTGAAATTTCTAAATAAATTTTATATAAATTGAAAACCAAATATTTTGAAAATTTAAAATATTTATTATTTATAAAAATTATATTTCAATTTTAAATTGGTGAAGAAATATATATAATTAATTTTATAGGGTTTAAAATTCAATAATAAAAATAATAAAATTAAGAAAAATCTCATCACTATACTTAGCATAGATGGTACATGTGTACAATACCATTAAATCTGAATTAATATTACATGTGTACAATTCACTGTTTATAAAATATTTTGTTCTGTACTACAAAATCTTTGGTTATTTTAGAGTTATCTTTGGTTATTTTAGAGTTTACTCTTTTTAAGCAGTCACTTTGAGGTTTTATAATATATTATTCATTTTTTTTTGTTGATTTCATTATTTTGTTTTATTAATGATAATGACGTTAAATATATATCGAAGTAGATTCAATGTAACTTAGTTGTTATAGTTTAACTAATCTAAAAAGAGATAACGCCTAGACTTCAAAGATACATAATATACGAAAGGTAATGCAAAACATCTTATTACACTTCAACAATATTTAATAATTCAAAATTATACTCCATAAAATTTGTCTAATCAATAATTTAGACCGATAAAAAAATATAATTTTTAGCATCGATTTCAAAAATACATAATATACGAAATGTAATGTAAAACATATAATCACGCTTTGACAATATTTAATAATTCAAAATTATACCTCATAAAAATAATCTAATCAATAATTTAAACCAATATAAAAAATATAATTTTTAAATTTAAATAATAATTTTTTATTTTTGGAAAAAAATCATTTTAATATAAGAATTTTTTAAAAACTTTATAATTTAGATATTATAAAACTATTACAATCTAACATGCCTATCCATAGAACAAAACTTCATTGTGAAATAATGTATAATATGTTTTTATTAGAACATGTGTTAGGGGATGCGGCCAACAAGGCCGAGGGCCTAGGGTACCTCAGTAAAGGTTAGTCTTGGTGATGAAGGATTGACAGTAGCAACGAAGAATAGAGACAGGATACAGAGGCACAGATGGCAGATCGCGGCACAGATGAAGACAGCTGGTCGGTTACAAATGGGTCGCCTTGAAACATGGATGCGTGTTGGCTTCACAATTTCGGCAACAGGAAAGTGACTGAGGTCTTGGTCGTCCAGTCGCCAAAGCTATCGCTCCCTCCGGCTTAATCGAGGTTTTACCCTATTACTTTAGGCAGAAACGGTCCATTTGGCGGGATTAGGTTTTATCTTGCTGCGTTAAACATGGTTAACCCTAGAGAGGCAGCTGAACTCGATCCCGAGCCGGAAGACATTCTGTCGGTATGGGGGAAGGAGTTAACTACACAGAACATTGAGCGGTTTTTGAGACAAACGGTTACCATGTGAACTCGAAACCAAAACCTGACTTGGAAGAGCCGTGGAGGAACAGGACACCGATCGGATTGTTGGAAGGAAGTTTGGGGCTGATCATGCTAAACAATCAGGAGGCTCTCAGCCATTTTGAATTCCAGGAGCAGAGTTTACAGAAGGAGGGTTACCCTCAGGCAGATGTACCTCGCTCTTTTCAAGTAAGTAATGCTAAATCCCTACCCACTGATCACTCTTTCTTTGGAGGACTTGAAGATGTGGTTTTCGGCCATGGAATGAAAAATTGGCCTTGGCATAACCCAGGAGGTGGACTTAAAGCTGACCTAGGGTCAGTTGTGGAGGTAAGATCATCGGCCGTAACCAGATCCACTCTTGCAAGAGGATTGGTAAACCCTAGTGTAATTTTTGGGTCAGTGGGTGCGGGATCTGGAGAGTGATCGGGTTTAAAAAAGGAAGATCTCGTATCCAAAGCTGTTAGACAGCCAACGGAGGTGGGTTTAGCAGAAGGTGTTGATAGAGGAACTAGAAATAGGGTAATAGTGGACATCACTGTTACAGAGAACCCCTCAGAAAATCCGCCAGTCGACAAGAACGCCGTGGAGCAGCAAGAAGAAGCGGCAAATGGTGCTGCTATCACACAAGATAGGGAGGAGGTCCCAGGTAAGAGGCAGAACGGGGAGAAAAGGAAGAAACAAAAACTTATCAAGAAAAAGGAGTTCGAAGCAAACCTAGTGCTGGGGATGGATGTTCAAATAGAGGAAGCTATTGGGGTGGTCGAATGTACTTTGGTAGGTTGAGCGAGGGGTAAGAAATACTCAACCCAATTCATCCAAAATTGGGCAGAATAGCAATGGCAGGCAGTCCTGTACAAATCCTACAAGGTATCAGTTCTGGCAAAAGGGTGGTTTATGGTGCAATTTGAGAAGAAGGAAAGGCGGACTGGGTTATGGGGAAAAATTGGGCTTTTAGTAACCATCCTGTTCTTTTCAGACGATGGACACCACTGTTTGACGCGCAGCGGGAAAAGGTTGAAACATTCTCGATCTGGGTCCGTGCTCCTGGTCTGCCTCCTTTCCTTTGGGTGGACTCTATTTTCAGGTCGATAGGGAATATGCTCAACACTTATCTGGAAACGAACATGTCTTTCATTGAAACTAAGAATAAGGCCATGGCATGGATCTTGGTCAGCCTAAACCCCAGAGAAGGCCTTGCGGAAAATATTAAAATCCAATACAGCGACCTCATTTTTGACTAGCCATTGGATTACAAGCATCTGCCCTTCAGATGTCACAAATGCCATGTGTATGGCCATCTAGCAAGGGACTGCCCATTGGGTTTTCATCGCAGAAGAAAACAGAAGAGAGTCGAGGCAGAGGTGTTAACAACAAAGAAGGATAAAGCTTTTAGGCTTTTTGTGGCACAAGAGGAGGACATCATGGAGGTGGATAGGAATAAGGAGGAGAAGCCTTTGAAGCAAGCTCAACATGAGATCCCATGCTTGGAGATTGCAGCAGGAACTCCTAGCGAAACCAGGATGGCTACCCCAGATCTCATTAAAGAATCGACAGCAACCCAAATTGAAGACTCAAAGGGTACGCGTCTAGACTCTTGTTATTCTTCTCTGCCTCCTCCTTGTGAATTTAAAGCTGCATGCCTGAATTCAAATTCTCATAGTCATTCATCCGCTAGACATGCTTATGTCGATAACATCGTCTCTTCTATCCCAAAAATAAACCTGAACTGTGAAGAGGTTTTGAATGAAATCTGTGAAGTGAAAAACTCTCCTACCAAACATGCATGTCATTATAATCTTCGATCCCTCGATAAAAAACCTGTTACAGGAGAGCCAGTTGGAGGTTTATACATGAATTTATCCCAGATCTCTTTGAGGAAATCTCAGGGTAGGAAGCCTTATCTATCTAAGGCTCAGGTGAAAACAAAATTTGACGTAGTGGATGGTAAACAATTGTCTATTCCTAGGGTGCTTAGAGCGGTGAAACCCTGTGAGGGGGTGTCAAAATGATCTTGCTTTCTTGGAACTGTAGGGGTTTAGCCAGTAAACTTAAGAAACTGGCTCTAAAGGAAATGGTTTAGCGTTGTAACCCAGATGTACTCATGTTGCAAGAGACTTTAGGCATGAGCTCAGAAGTTTCGTTAGCTCTTTGTTCTATTCTCCCGGGGTGGCATTTTCAAGCCTTGGATTCCATTGGTCACTTGGGAGGCCTGGCTATAGGCTTCAGGGAAGGAAGACTGAAATTAGTAAACCTGTGGGGGATGGACCATGTGCTGGGGATGGAAGCTATGTCCCCTGATTTCGGTTTCCCTCTAATGATTTTAAATATTTATGGGCCATTCCAAGAGAGAGTCCCCTTTTGGAATGATCTCCTGGCTAAATCAGTGATGAGAAGCCAAAATCTTGTGATAAGAAGAGATCTAAATTTTTCTATGGGGAATGCCGAGACTTGGGGACCTTTAGCCAGAGAAGACCCGCTATCTGATTTCTTCCTGAATGCCCTTTCCTCGCATAATCTGATAGATGCAAACCTTTTAAAATTAAAACCTACTTGGAGGAACCGTAGAACGGGTGAAGCTAGAATTGCAAAAAGATTGGATCGTTTTCTCCTTTGTGAAGATCTAGCTTCCAGAATTCCGTTTTTTCGACAATGGGTGGGAGAGGGTGGTAACTCGGATCATTTTCCAGTACTCCTGGAAATCTCCAAGCCTCCCCTTAAGCCGGCAGCACCATTCAAATTCAACGCATCCTGGCTGCAGGAGGACTCTTTCAATAAGCTTTTTAGGGAAACTTGGAGACCTCCGTGTAGGAATTCCATGGAGGATAAGAGTGTCCTTTTCATGGAAAATTTGAAAAGATTGAAGAAGGCCACAGTGGAATGGGGAAAGAAGAGGAAACAAAAATAGAATGAGGATTTAACCAAAATCAACTTGGAACTTGGGGAATTGGAAGACCCTGAATCGGATGGATATGAATCCCAAGAGTCGAAGGATAGGATCTTGTTGTTAGAAAACTTAGAAGTCAAATCCTTCTGGACAGAGAAGAGGAATGGAAGTTGAAAAGTGGAGTGATTTGGCTGAAGGATGGAGATGAAAACACAAAAAAAAATTCACAACTATGCAAAAGGGAGGAAGATAACGAATACCATCTGGAAGCTAAAGGATGAAGAAGATAGAGAGGCAAATACCTTTGAATCTCTCTCATGCATGGGGAGAAACCATTTCCAAAAATTATTCTTTGATCAAGGGGAGACAACATTAGCAGAGGTTATCAAAACAGCCCAATGTTTTCCCCGGTATGTGGAGGAGGAAGAACCCGAGAGCTTGATGGGTGAGGTCACAAAGGAGGAAGTGGAAAGCATTATAAAATCCATGGCCAAAGACAAAAGCCCTGGCTCGGATGGGTGGAATATAGAACTCTTCCAACACTTCTTCGATTTGATTGGGTCAGAATTAACAGAGGTGGTTGAGGAATCCAGGAGAAAAGGTATGATCTATGCTTCTTTCAACTCAACCTTTATAGCTCTTATTTGAAAAAAAGAAGAACCAGGATCGTGTGAAGACTTCAGACCTATTTCTCTTTGCAATTGCATTTATAAAATCATAGCAAAAGTGATTGTTGTCCATCTAAAACCGATTCTGTCAAGATGCATTTCAAATGAACAATTTGGATTTTTGGATGGGCGTCAGATTCATAAAGCCATTGGGGTGGCTCAAGAGACAATTCACAATGTTAAGCAGATGAAAAGAAAAGGAGCAGTGGTGAAAATTGATCTGTCAAAAGCCTATGACAGAATCAGCTGGACCTATCTCCGGTTGTTGTTAACACATCTGGGCTTCAAAGTTGACTTTATCAACTGGATCATTGGGTTATCACCAGTGTTAGTTTTGTGGTCCTTATTAATGGAGCAACATCCCCTTTTTTCAAAGGGCAAAGAGGGTTAAGACAAGGATGCCCTTTGTCTCCTTTGCTTTTCCTTCTGGTTGCAGAAGGATTGAGTCAATTAATCCTAAAAGCCAAAAGGGAAGGTTCTATAAAATGCCTGGAGGTAGCAGTAAACTTGTTCATTTCACACCTTCTCTTTGTCGATGACATCTTACTTTTCAGCAATGGGAATTTGTCAGAGATCAAGGAGCTCAAGAAAATTCTTCAGCTTTTCATGAAAGCTACAGGGATGTAAGTGAATTATAGGAAATACCAACTAATTCTGGAAGGTTTTAATAGGCAGGAGAAAATCCAAATTACCTCAATTCTACCTTTTGATGCTTATAAACTGGAAGATCCTTTCAAATATCTAGGGTTTTGGCTGAAGCCGAATAATTATAGGAAGCAAGATTGGAATTGGTTGCTAGCTAAGATTGAAGCCAGAATTTCTCATTGGAGTTTTAAGTGGCTCTCTAGAGCTGGAAGGCTAAATTTAATCAAATCAGTCCTCTTACCAATTCTAGTTTACTGGGCTACATTGACTTGTGTCCCTGAAGGAATATTGGAAAGGATTAGAAGAATTTGTAGTAGATTTCTCTGGGTTGGATCAGAGGAGGATTCAGTGCTTCCCTGGGTCACCTGCGAGAAAGTGGCAAGACTGAAAGAATGGGGAGGATGGGGAATTAAAGATCTCATTGCTTTCAGATCCTCCTTGGTAGCGAAATCAAGGTGGAGAATTATTAAAATGGAAAATCTCTGGACGAAAGTGGTAAAGTGGAAATACATTGACCCTACCCCTATGGAAGATTGGATAAGGAACCCCAATAAGAAAGGAGGGAATGTGTCGGTGGTCTGGAAGGTTACTATAGAGACCTTCAAGATTATCGAGCAAGATTTGTCATGGCAGATTGGAAATGGGGAAATCTTCGAATAGGAAGAGATCCTTGGGTGGTGTGCAATGGGAATTTTGCTCTTCCCCCAGGCCTTATTAGGCACCTAGAATCCAAAGGAATTCTATTCCTTAATCAGGTAGAGAAAACTGGTCATTCAACTATCTGGGGACAAGCATGGAAATCAGGAGAGGAATTGGATATCCGGCCCCATTGGTGGAACGAGTGGAAGATCTTCATCCAAGAATTCTCTAAATCAAATGTAAGGCTTAAAGATAGACCGAACCACCTAGTGTGGGCCCATGCTGATTCTGGATCCTATTCTCCAAAATCTGGGTACAAGTTCCTCATGTCAAAGAAAGGATGGGTAGATTCGGAATGGTGGGCAAAGTCATTATGGAAGCTAAAATGCCCTACAAAAGCCAGACTTTTCTTCTGGTGTATTCTAAAAGGTAAAGTCCCTACATGGGACATTCTCCAATCCAGGTATAAGTCAGGGCTGGGGAGATGTTTTCTTTCCAAAAATGACTTAGAAACTATAAGACATCTTTTTATAGATTGTCCTGTAGTGAAAAAAATATGGGTGGAGGTTGAGAAGCTCATTCAAAAACTGGTAGCCTGGGAAGGGGAAAACATAACCGATGTATGGTACAAATGGTGGCGCTTATATTAAGATGGGAAATTGCGAAATTTGCCCCCAATAATTTCTTGGGGCATCTAGATTTCCAGGAACAGATGCATCTTTATGGATAAGGAAACCTCTATTGAGTCAATTGCCATACAATGTACATCTATTTACTTAAGCATTCCTGATTTAGAAGAAGAGAGGATACCCAGACAGGTCCGTGAGGAACAAATTAAGGAAGGAGTTCCATGGGCTTATTTTGATGGGGCTTCTCAGGATAACAAAGCTAGAGCAGGTTTGATCATCCATTTAAACGAGAGACAAACATTAAAAGCATCCGTGGGTTTAGGATCCGGCTTAAATAATTTCACAGAGTTATTTGCTCTAAAGTTGCTCTTATGTTGGCTTATCCACAGGAACATCTCCACAGTTCTGATTTTTGGGGATTCATTAAATGTTATCAAATGGGCAAATGCTTAATGCAGATGTCAAAACTATATCTTGTGTCCTTTATTAGAAGAAATTTAGAATTTAAAGTTGTCTTTTAATGTTTTCTCTCTTCGCCACATCTATAGGGAGCGCAACGATTCAGTAGACAGACTTTCTAAAGAAGGTCTACAACAAGATTTGGGCAGCTGGACAATAGTGGAGGAAAATAATGGAGAAATCCATGTCTCGGACCAGCCTCCTTATGCATAGACTACATACCTCGAAAGACTTAGCAGACTGTCAAAGCAACTTCTTTTTGTATATAGCTGAAATAGAATCTTTTTTGTAAAATTGTTTCTTGTTTTCTGCATAACTCGTTCATCTATTTTTTGTTTGGGTTGTTTTTCCTCGATAGAGGAGACCCAGGAAATAGATGTTCGCTGCTGTTATCTTCACCATGAATATACAACATATGGAACGGTTGGCTCCATTTTTTATGATTTTGAGGACGGGAGCTGTTTTCCTCTTTAGAGGAGGCTCACATATTTTCTCAGAAAGCCTTGTCTCTCTTAGTTGAAGACAAAAAGAATAGCTAGTCTTACAGAGCTGTATGATGCTCAATCATACAACAAATGGAATGCTATGACATATGTTATGTAACTTTTTATTCTGTTTACAGAAAGTTCGTTTTTTTTCTTTGGAAAAAAAACATGCCTATCCATAAGTATAATAAAAGCATATTTCTATAAACCTTTGAAAAAACCATATTCAAATTCATCTCGGAGTTGTGATGCTAAGGTTTAGAGGTTAAATTCATCGTGTATAAAAACCCCATAGAGAATTTCTTTTACCATCCAAATTGATAGATATTATATAAATTATAGAAATTAAATTCACCTTCAAAGAGATGTAACTTTCAAGTTCGATAATATTATATAAAGTGCATAATTTAAATTCACGAGAGGTAATGCCCAAAGAGTCCACTAATGAACGAGCATTTCCTCAATTGTTGTATTTACTAACCTCGAGCCTATCGCTGATCATACCAACTGGCTACCTTGTAGTAAACTACTACTCCAACTCACTCCGTATGCTCCGTCATGTTTATAATTTTTGCAAATTTCTAGAAGCAGCATGTGAGATGAGATGAAAAAGGAAACATTTGCCTAGTGGAATTATGAGTAGAGTTCTCATATATAAATGACGATTTAGTAACAAGTAGCAATTTATTATAAAATATTATATTTTATAAGTAGAGTTATCAAATATAAATGGCAATTTAGTAACAAGTAGATAGCAATCTATTATATTTTATAATCATAATAAAGATATATTTGATCGTTACAATAAACTCATGGGCACAAATTGGTGGGGAGCATTGATTAAGTTATTATCTAAATTTTGTGTTGTAATAATTTTTTAGTTGTGATTTAAATAAATATGACGATATTTATGTGTTATTATCATCATCTTTCTTTCTTTCTTTCTTTTTTTTTGGTATAAATAGGATATTGTATTGAGTTTTTTTGTTAAGTTAATATTAATTTGGGATTGACCAAAACTATTTGTAAAATTTCTATAGTTTAACTTTGGATATTAAAATTTATTTTGTTTTACAATATTTTAGTTTATTTATTTGCAATCTAATTAGCTCTCAAATTAAACATGCTATTGCTCATTTTAAAGATTAAAGAGTCAAAAGTACAAACGTCCCATCATAACTAAAGGGCCATAATAGTAAAAACCAATATCTACCAATAAATATCATATATTTTTAGTATAAATTATATGGTCAAAAATTCATATAGATATGAATCGTCCACTAAAAGTTTTACTGCGTATGGTTCATACATCAATTATAATCACCTAAAACCGCAAAACCATTGTACTTCCGCCAAATAGAAGATTCCAATTTTTTGAATGTTTAAATATATTAAACAAACACTGACATCATTGGTAAATATTGAACCATAGACATGTACATGTTTAATAGCTTATTATATATGTGCAATATTCGAAAAAATGTGAATCAACCATACTCATGTGATAATAATTAAAATGGAACTGTCAATGCTAATTTATTGTTGTTGCTATTTAAAAAAGATGTATTGTTTTTTGAGTTATTGCCACAAGCTAGCTCAGGGCAAATTATATCATAATAAATAGGTGGCAAAACTTGATTCTAGCTTGGTTTTAATGAGTGGATCAATAATTATATAAAACATATTAATTTTTGGCCAGGAATCCAATACCATTTAGTGAAGATTATGGTTTTTTTATTGAGAATGGTTTCACTATTCAGTGAAGATTATGGTTTTGTATTGAAAATGGTTTCACTATAGTTTGAGCATATTCTAATATGTTTTCACCTTTTTTTTATTTGATGGAAAATTTTAGAAAAAACTGAAATACACTTTATCTTTTTTTTATCTCAATCCAAGTTCAAATAATTTTTTGCATAGATCCAGTGGTCTAAAAATCATTTAATATCTTAAACATATTTTTATAGTAAAGTTCCTTGCATATACATGAAACTCTTATTCACAAAATTTTATATAATTTAAAATCAAATTTACTAAAAAAGAATAGGCAAGTCAAATACTACCATTAAACTTATTTGACTTTTTTTATATAATTAACCATTTAAAATTTTTTATTAACACAAATTCCAATTACATAGGTCAAAAATTTAATTATTAAATATAAGTAAATCTTAATAACCTCTTATAATAAATATTAAAAAAATTATATAGTACCTTTGCTAAGTAAAGCTTTTGTTGTGGTAAACTCGAAATTCATAGACATGCATGGACTTATGACTTATGTGTTTCTATATTGTTATGTTAAATTACAATTAATTGTATGTTTTAGTAATTATATTTTCTTTAAATTAAAAATTGTTTTTTTAGTTATAATTATTTTCATATATATTTAATTTTGCTTCTAAATAAAACATCTATTTTTTTTAATTTTAATTTCTGCTAATATAATATTTCAGCTATTATTCAACTACTATTAATTGATGTTTTCATATGTTTTCAACTAATTAAAAAATTATAATTCTCTCTTAAAAAATTGTTTTCTTTAACTAAAATGTTTTCATAATTATTTAATTTTGCAAGATAATATGATAAGCTATAAAATATCTAATATATTTTAAAAAAACAATTATAATTATTGAAAATGTTCATGGAAATAGACTTTTATACTTCATGTAAGGGAATAATAAAACATTATTATGGTTGTTGAGTAAGATTGGATTCTCCAGTACCACAATGCGAAATTACAAATAACAAAATATTGTAATTTACCAATCAGTAAAATCTAAATAGACCAGATTCCAAAATAACAAACCTTACGAATAACATTAAATATTTTTATTTTAATATAACTATATTTAAACAAAACAGTACCATATAGTAACTTATTATATTAGGTTACATCATTTTCTTTTAATAATATATAATTACACTACATAATTATATATTTTTATATTAGGTTACATAATTTTATTTTAAATATTTTATAGTATATTTTTAATAACAAACTTTTTTCAAATTCATTTCATGATGATGATGATGGTGGTGGTTAACGTTCACTGAGACCAAACTTTGGTCTATCGGACCTAAAGAAACAAATTATTTAGTTTGATTTAAGATTTTATTCCTATGCTCAAAAAGCTTTGAGAGAAGCCTCCCGAGCTCACTATAATTTTGACATCATAAAAGGCTAGGAAGGTCAGTATTGCGATAGAGATTATGAAATTGAGATCTAATGTGGCTGTACACAGGGCACTCTAAGAGGAAGTGGTTTTCATCATCAATGTTCCTATTCTCGCAGGTATGGCAAATCCTTTCCATCCATGGTGTTTTAGGAACTGCCCAACGACCAGTTTCAGTATGGAGCTCATGAGAGTTTGTTCTAATCTTTGCTACATTAATTTTCTTCTTTGAGCTAGTTAAAACACAGAGATACTTTTGATCTTCTAGGGTAGGGTTGATGACCTTCTTATAATAACTAAATTTTCTTTTAGCTGCTAAATCTTTTTCACACCACATTTTTTCTTTGAACTTAGAAGTAACAATATTTTTCATGTTATTAATGTTTTGCAATGCATCATTCTTGTTGATCTCCCAATGGTTTAACCAGGCCCTCGTGTCTTTATACGACCCCTGCTTGAGCCTTGGTGGTTTTGGCTGGAATTTAGAGCTAGCTTAGGAAGTTTATGATCTCCTATGTTATTTAGTTTGTGCTTGTACAACAGAAGCCTAGTCATAACTAGGCTCTCGATAGGGGAAAGACCTACTTCTATAAGGAGAATAGGATAGGGTGTATTGCTTTTAATTTTCAGGTTATACGTTATACAATGCTTCTGGATTTGCTCAATCTTTCTCTAGGATTCTTTAGAGGTGTTGCAACCCCAGATCTTACATCCATATAAGATAACAGGAGTGACTAAAGTTTCAAAGAGGAACTTCTTTTTATCCCACATTACGAGGTTTGCCGTTTTACAATTATTTTCAAGACCAAAATAAGCTTTCCACCCCCATTAATCATTTTCTCAATGCTATAGTTCCAATTGAGCTTGTGATGAATATCAATTCCTAGGTACTTGTAAGAATACACTTCCTCCAAGTTATTATTGTCATACATAAAATTAGCGTAAGTGTCCTTCTTGGATTTGATAATCATAACTTTCGTTTTGTCAGCATTAACAGTGATACCCATGGTAGAGCAGAAATCCTTGAAAGAGTTGTACAATTCAAGTTAGATAATATTATATAAATTGCATAGTTTAAATTGGCTATTTATATTTACAAAAAGTAATGGCTAAAGAGTCACATAATGAATGAGACCAATATTTTATTTAATTTTTTATTCGTATTGATATTAATATTTATTCTATTTTAATAATATATAATTATATTATTATATGTAGAATATATAATTATATTATTATATGAGTCAGTCGCGTCATTTTATTTTTAAATATTTTATAGTATACATTTTTAATAAAGAATCTTTTCCAAATTCATTTCATATAATATATATTATTATAAAAATATATGTGTTATTCGAAGAAATTTTAATATATTTTTGGAAGAAGTGCACTGCGTATTTAGAAGAAAATATTAACAATTATGTGAACTATTGACTAACAACCATGCCTCGCCCTGTTGTGCCACTCTTGAAGACGAGTTGGGTTTTACAACTATGACTAACAACATAGTGGAAGAATGGTGGTTGGTTGAATTATCTATTCCGTTGGTTCTATGCCGTGTTGTGGGTTTTGTTCACAATCAAACAAATTATTTCTACATAATGTGACCACACTGATAGAGTTTTATATTGACATTTCGTTTATTATTAGCTTTATCTAGCTTGCGTGTGTCTTAGCACCTTCGTGAAATGAAATATTCTTGTTTTCTAGAAATAAACCTCATAATGTCAATTCTGTATTGCTTGGTATGCGAGGATTCCACGAGTATTATTGGTGGACGAGGCTCAGACCACGTAAGGAAGCTTAGTGGGCCCTCACTTGTTTCGTTTAACATAATTCTAAACTGCTATTAAGCGTGGAGAACAAACAATTATCTTAAAGTCTTTTACTTGGATTGAAGTAGTTCCAAAACCCATTAAAACTAGTTTCTAGGACCAACAAAGTTGAAGTTGAAGTTGAGTGGATTTTGCATCATTAATAAATATCTGTATCAAGCTGCAATATATTCTTTCTGATCCATTTTTGAAATTTATCGAAGAGAATCAAATCAAATCTTAGAATGTTTCATAATTTTAATTAGAAAATCATATTTTCGTTTCTCTAAATATTGGGCATGCAAGCAACATCATTCTTTGTCTGCTTGACATTCCACCATGTTGAAATCCATGCAAAAGAGCCATGTGCTATCAAGAAGTGTATCAATTAACCAATTGAAAAGGTTGCATGTTTCCCTAAATCATTGGAGGCATATATGTTAAGAAGGCTCAAAAATTGGTTGTTTATATTAAGCAATACATAAATCAATATTTGTGAGGAGTAAATCCTTTAGTCTACAATAATGCTAACTAATAGAGGGTAGACCAATACAACAACACTATGTTTCTCTTCATATTGCTTAATAATAAACGTGGTTATTCCTTAGCCATAGGATAAGCAATGAAACATGTAGCATAAAACCTAAAATTTTGTTATCTTACAAACAAAGAATAAGTGTGTTATCAATTAAAGTCAACAACTCGTGAGTAATATGTTCACTTCCTAGGTCACTTAAGACTTAAACATTCCATAAAGCCACTTTCATTCCAAACTTATAACACGATGAATCTTCACCTCATCGTCCTTGAGGTTCAATAGAGCACAAAAGGGGTTCCTTGAATTAGCAAAAGATTATAGTAGCCAATCTTCAAGGGTAATCTATCTTAGTCATTTCATTTGGCTATCATCGTCAACAATTGTTTCCTTTCTCTAAGAATGGAGTAGTGGGGAAGGATCAGGTTTATAACTACCACTCCCTTAGTGTTGGGCAAAGTAAGTAGAAATATTACCAACTAGTAGTTGACAACCAACTAGGAATCACCATGACTAAGGCCTTAGGGTTGGTCCTTTTGGAGACTCATTCTTGGGCTCTGTAATGATTTTGTTTTTCCATATCTTTAAATTCCACTACATTGGATGTTTAGAAATCCTTAGGACCTTAAGGGGTTTATGTAGGCCAATTCATTGAACCATTGGCTTGGGACATGAGTGGGAATCATAGATATATTGATTTTAGGGTTTAACACTAAAATTAAGTGTTAGGAAGATTGATGTATGAGATTTCTCATTTAAGAGCCCTGTTCCCTACCCGGAGGAGGAAAATATTCTAAAGGATGCAAACTTGGCACCAAGGAATAGGGTTAAAGAATCATTTAAGTTCATGACATATGAAACTCCATAGAGAGATAAACATACACTCTAAGGTTTATCAAAACTAGATTTAGAGGCTAAGAAATCCAACTTAAACTGGTCAAGACAAACTTTACTAGTCAAAAAGTCATGAGACCATGATGAAAATACAAGGGTATTCTTCCAAACCTAATGACCTTAATGCAAAATTTCCATCACAATGGCTGAGTAAATCAAACTAAAACATAAATAAATGCTTGATGAGGGTGAGGGTGTGGGTGGGGGGAGATTATGTAAAACATATTTATGAGGGTGAGGTTGGGGCGAAATATTATGTGTGGGGATGGGGGGAGATATTATGAAAAACATTTGGGGGTGTTGGGGGGAGATATTATGAAAAACGTAGGGAGGGGAGAGAAATTATGCAAAAAATAGATATATATTGCATAATGTCACCCCCATCCCAACCCATATTTATGAGGTTGAGGTTAGGGGGAGATATTTTGTAACACATAGGGTGGGGGTGGGACGATATATTATACATAATATAAATGTGTTTTTCATAATATCTCCATCCACCCCAACCCACATACATATGATGGTAGGGATGGGGGAAGATGTTATGCAAAACATATTTATGTTTTTCATAATATCTCTCCCCACCCCCACCGACCTACATATGAGGGTGGGGGGAGATATTATGTAAAACATATATGCATATGAGGTTGAGGGTAGGACTTGGGGGGGGAGATTTTATGTGGTATATATGTGTTTTGGGGGTGGGTGGGGGGGGGGGGTGGTAGGACATATTATGTGAAACATAAATGGATATGTGGCATGACATTATAACATATGGGGGTGGGGGAAGATATTATGCAAAACATATAAATATGAGGATGAGAGTGGGGATGAGGTGGATATCTTATACAAAACATAAATGACTTTGTGGGAACCATATAGCCATTTATATTTTGTATTACATCTGCTCACCAATCCCACCCTCACCCTCACCCTCATATAGAAAAGATATATGAAATGTGCCTCTAGGTGGGTAATTAATTACTTATCTTAATTCGCCAATGGTCTTGTTAGATTGGGACTTTGGAAGCTAATTATCAGAGAGTAAGGAATCCACACTCTTACTGTGCAAACTCATGATCCTAATCAGCAAATATGAACTCTACACCATTGTCTCTATGATATAGATACTTTTCTTATAGTTTGTAGTTAAATACTCCACATCTTGTTCAAGACATGGTGATGAGTCCACACTCATATGTTGGCAAGTTGGCGAGGCCTTAGCTTGTAGCCTACACATAAATAACTGCTCACATAAAAAATAAATAAATTTATTAACTCAACATGCATTCCCTTTAGTTTATGATATTTTCATGTACCCTACTCGTTTGCCACACTCATACAAGTCCATTAGTTTACAATATTAGTAATTTATTTTGTATAGTTAACAATTGTCCAAGATCAAATTTAGAAAAACAGAAGTCATAAATCCACTTAATAACCCATCCAAGCAAGGAAAATTTTGAGGATGGAAGTTTATCTTAAAGTTTAGAAACCTTGGCGAATCCTAATAGTCCCTAATATGCAAACCATAAAATGTTCGGCAATATTTTTGTAAAATTATTTAGATTTCTAATGATTTTATATTATTCTATATAATTTTTTGGCATTTTTTAAGGTAAAATAATTTTATACTATAAAATGTGGGCGAATCATTTAAAAAAATGGAAATTGGCAAATCATTTTTTTGTAAGAACGTGGAAAATTAGCCCACTTGCGAATATTAGCCCCTAAAATTTTCCTTGCATCCAAGTCAATCTTACCACATAATTTCATCCTAAAATATGTGATTCCTCACAACATCCATGTACATAGTTAACAATATATACACAAATGAAAAATATAATCGATAATATGTTCAAAAAATTATATAGGAATCCTCCTCATTTGAATCATATACCAACACATATCCAACAAAACAAAACAAAACAACCTAGAAATATTGTTCAAATATGAATAACAATTTCATGCAAGAGGATCGTTACACTTACCCTCTTTAAACAAAACTTTCAGCTGAAATTTCTTAAGTAAACAAAAATGGGTATTCTGTTGAAAAGTGTGCAACAAGAAATGCTTGTTGAGAATGCAACAAGATGATGGAGCTTAGTGAAAAGAGTCGCC
>APFE031487970.1:71256-95713 GCA_000404065.3 Pinus taeda | reverse complement strand
AAAAAGCTCAAGTAGTGTGAGTTAGCTGCTGCTTTACTTTAAGTTTGAGTTGTTTTTCAAGTTTTTTCTTTCTTTTCATTTTCAAGCAGCAAGGATACTGGGCCATTTCCATTAGTTCGCTTTTTGATGCATTTTGTTTTCTCTTAAGAATTGGTTTCATTTCAGTTATTGTAAAGCTTTCTTTTGAGCATTTTTCAAGTTTATAAATCATCACCATTTACATTCCACACACTTCACACTTCACTTTCATCACCACACATTAAGAAAATAATAAAATCCAAAAACAAACTAAAATGCTTAAAACGACAAAAACCTAAGAAAATGGTTATCTAAGTACATATAGTACACCTCACTTCGTCAGTTTACGAACCCCGGGTTGACAATATAAATAGCAATTTAGATCACACTAAATTGACCAAACACAATGCATCATCCACCATATCCATCCATTGATCCTCAAAGAGGAAAGTTGACAAGAACCCTTCGCGTAAGATATCCCATTCTCCTGTGCCATGTCGGAGCTCTGTTTCAGTATACCAATTCCTTGGGATGACATCTAGGGTATGATAAAATAAGTGTAGCCACTCCTATTGAGGCTCTTCTCCATAAGCTTAGACCCATCTGGTCAGGTGCATGCGTGGATCATCACATCCATCGTATTTCTCCATTATGCATAGTTCCGATTTCCCAAATCGTATTTGCATCATGCGCCTACAGTCGCGCAAATTTTTTAAGGTTCCTTCATGTGTGCCCCACCAACGCACGGGCGTCGCGCGCAATGCCCATTTCAATGCATCGAACTGCTGGTGTGTTGGTATCGTGCTTTCAAATTTGATCAATAATTCATCTACTACTGTTAGCCCATCATACATTAGTAGTTTGCGATCCTGAGCTTTAATGAAACACAACGATTTAGTCACCATACTGTAGTTTAACATGGTTACCCCATTCAGTCGGTTATGCCATCGCTCATCTTCTTCATCTGAATCTTCAGTGCAGGAGTATGCATGCCCCCATGATATTCTTCCTTACGCCGTAGGATTGTCCCTCACTTGATGCCATGCAGTAATTTTGTAAATACAATCTAATTCATCATCACTTCCTTCGTTGTGCACGAGTTCAGTGTAACACGATCCTTCAGTCGGGTCTAACGGAATGACTATGTGGAGCAACCTTTTCTCAAAGATCATTTTCTGCTTCTTTAAATTAATAACTCCATTCATGTCAGTGGCCCAGTCTATTCTTAATAACACAGGGTAAGGGCTACTTTCATCCACAATTTTGATTACCTCGAAGTCCTTCCGGGTGCTCGCACCTTCTATATCTACCGTAACCCCTTGCAGTCTTCCCATGGGAAAGATCTTCTATTGATTTGCCATCCTCAATTGAATAGGATACCACTGTAGCGTGGGCTTGCCCATGCGCTCCCACATCTGTCTAGGTAGTATATTTGCACCTGAGCCCAAGTCTAGAATGATTTGATCCATCTCATAGTCACCAATTTGCATTGTTAACCACATTTCCCGCCCAGTTTGCGACACATGTATTCCCAATTTTCAGATCACGCGAGGTTCACATGACCCTGGGCACCTATTTATCAATTCTTGCAAGCCCTTAACTGCTCTATTATCACAAAGAAATTTCATGCATTTAAAACGATAGTCAGCATCGAGGGATCCCTTAGCTCAGATTGATCCCTACTACCTGGGGTAAAGACTGCCACGAATCTCTCCCTAGCTTCCAGACCTATCTCCTTGCGAATTCCCACATCCTCCTTGGTTGTTTCTCCCTTATCTTCTCCTGTGACCATGCCACTTCTGAGCACCATATTTAGGTTGGGATCTTCTTCGCGTGGTTCGGACCTCATCATCTGGACATTCTGTGTCATCGTAGGTTGTGCTGCCTTTTTCTCACAAATCTGCACTATCACTGTGGCGCAATCTATTAGTTCATGATTGAATTGCTCCAAGTAAGGGCATGATATTCTAGTCAAATTAGTACAGTCCCGCGCGTAGTGACCTGGTCCTCCGAAGTTGTAACAGATGAGCTGGCCACGACCCCTTCCTAGCCCCATTCCTTCCCGTCCTTGTTAACATCCCTAGAACCCACTGCGCGCTATCATTGCAGCTGGATCCTGACCTCACACTTCAATCTACATTCTGTAGGTAGGTGACTGGTCCATAAATAGTTGATAACTATGGCATTCTCATTCTTCGTGGCCCACCGATCTACAAAAGTTGTAAAATAGCTGCTGGGGGGGCTGTCTCATGTTATATAATAGATGACAATTGTCCATGGCATGCTTTCCTCCCTCTTGACATATCGCACACCAGAGTGCGGGTGCCGCACTTGACCTTGCCTGTGCCTCTGGTTGCAATGGCATTAGTCTCCACACTGCCACATAACTCATGAAAACAGGATAGTGATCTTTATCATGACCCTGGCTCTGACACTTTATACACCATACTTCCTCCCAAGCTCCTGGGCGAGGTGCTTGTTCTTGTTTTAACTTCTACATTTCTAAACACAGGTTTTGTATCTGTGCGTGGATTTGTTGAAATCCCAACCTCGGATCCTGTATCAGAGTTTTGTGCAACCTCATCACTGTCTCTAATGCCTCAACCTAGGTTGAGATCTTTTGTTGTGAAAGTGTCGTCCTCAGATGTGGCGTTAGTGACGCCACAAACCACGCGTAATGCTACACATCCGATAGCGTCATGTTCACCTCATAGATCATACTTTTCAATCTCTGATCTATATCCCATGAAGTTTTACTGGGAATCATCGTGATTTCCTTCAACCCTATGATCGACTGTGTTTCGGATTTCGACCAACTAAACTCTTTTTTTAGTTCAGTCTGGATCTCTGTTGTCCCCGCATTCAAGTTAGCACTAGAGAACTTTATATACCATGTTAGCGCTCAGTCCTGTAACACGCTAACTAAGGTAGCCTTCTTGATGTTATCATCCATAAATCCATGTGCTACCCATACCACCGCTACCACGAACCAAAATTGTTCTGGATCTTCGCTTCCTGCTCCTTTGAATACCGGTAGCTACATCACGCTCATCATTCTTAACCTTTGGCTTGCACGTCAGTGTTCTATAAACTCATACTACTCTTGATCCAATCAATCTTCAAGCTCTTTCCTTGTAGGACTCTAGTGTTCCAACATCAGACACCCCTTCATCAGATCCCGGTCTCGGCAACGGGACCATTTGTTGGCTTATATGGGCCTGACCCAGGTTCGGAAGAGTTATTTAGCCAAACAAATCCCGCAGCTACTGGCCCTTTTGGCAACAGCTCGCGGAGCGTGGACTAAGGTCTCACCCAAGGTAGCAAGGGAGGGTGTTGGAACTAGGTTTCAGCACCCTTGGGATGTATTGATGTGGTCTAGAGGTTTCGCGCACCGTTTTGTGGCTTCGCACCACTCTGCTCTGCATAGATCCAGACCCAGCAAAATCCTTAATACTTATTAATGTGTTTTTTATAGATTAGATCTACTTTTATGGTCTTTAAGCAAACATTTAACAGAAATAACTAGTTCGCGCACCCAAAAAAGATACAGATTCACATAGACTCATAACATAAGTATTCGTGCATAGATCAAACAGGTTTATATCAACCACAAATTAGCCAAATCCGCAACAATTCAGATTTAACATAGAGTGTCAGAATCAACTTATCTTTTTTTATTTTCTTCACCAATACATCCAGATCCACCCTACGCACTCAGCTACAGGGGTCCGTGCACACAGCTGCAGACTCTACAAGGCCTCTGTGCACACAGCTGCAGAGCCTTTATCTATCTATCAACACCCTTGACTCAGACTTACAGACACTTCAAGGCTTCGTTCTTCAAAAACCCATTACAGTTCAAATCAAAAGTACATACCAAAAGACTAACTTCTATCCATAGAGCCTCACTCTATTTATACATTCCCAGGGTCCGTGGACCATGGGCAGGTCGACTTACTTACTATTATTTTACATTATTCTTGGGTGGACAACCCTTTTGAATCGATCTATTGCATTTCATGCTCCACATATTCCAGGATTTTTATAATATCTTTATCCTAATTTATAGGCTCTGAGCCCCCAAAACTATTACGTGGGACCTCTGCTACCCAACACCTACTCACACTTGGAAGAAGTTCCTTGAAGGATGGTTATCTTTGGAGCATTATGATTAAGAGTTTGTTGAAGTAGCCTATTTGAAATTAATCTTGGAGACATCTTGGAATTGTACCTTGATCACCTTAAAAGTAGATTTGAAGAGTGTTACCTTGGAGAAGGACACCTAAAGAATTGTTTGGTGCAAAACTATTGAAGTCACTATCTAGATCCGATGCAGAACTTAGTGTAGAAACATTGGAATGTTATATTAAAGATGATGATGCAATGATGATGGCATAGCTTGTAGATGTTGTTTCATGAAAGATAGTGGTGACACCTTCTATATGATAAGGTTTTCATTGATGATTTAGCATGGAGACTATGTTGGAGATGAAGATTGACAAGGCTCGGTGAAGAAGACATTGGGAGCCATGAATTACTATCAAACATATCTAGACAAATTATAGCATTGGGTTGGAGCCCAGAGGGTTAGTTCCTGGAAGGTTGGAGCCTCGAACAAACAAGGTAGGTGCCTTTAAGGATAGGGTTGGAGCACTAGAGGATCGGAGTTCTTAAGAAACCAAGTCAGTCCTTGAATCAGCTATAGGATTGGAGTCCTTGGGGTTGGTGCCTCAAAATTGACAAGGTCAGTGCCTTGGAAAGTCCAAGTAGGTGCTTGGCATATTACAGGTTGGAGCCTAGGAGATTGAAGATCGGTGTATTCATCTAGGGTTGGAGCCCTACATATATTGTACTTGATTTATTGTAAATAAGAAATTAATAAAAGCATTTATTCTTATTGCTCATTTTGTGTTCTAAATATAAGTGATCTAACTGGTAAAAATAACAATTTAAAAGAAATATTGATTCACCCCCCTCTCATTATTTCCAACAATTGGTATCAGATCCAGTACCTTTACTCAAAGCCTAACAGCTTGAAGGTTGATCATTAGAACACAAATGGCGAAGCCAAGGAAGAAAGTCTCCAATCCTCCTAAAGATTTGTCTCCCTCAACCATTGAAATTGACGTCAATCAATTTGTGAAGCCTCCATTTTTCAATGGAAACTTTGATATATGGGAGGCAAGAATGAGGAATTTCTTAAAGATTCAAGGCATTGAAGTGTGGAAATTGGTGATTGTTGATAGCATCATGGATAGAGAATCCAAGGAACATAATACAAGAGCAATGAAAGCAATCTTGAATGGGCTATGTGATTCTATGAAGGCCAACTTTGAAAAATGTTCATCACCAAAAGGCATATGGGATAAATTTCATGATCTTCACTCAAAAGGAGTGTTGACAATGATCTCTAGTCAAGAAAATGATGGAAAACAAGAAGGAAATCCATAGCCCATCAAGGAAGCTGAAGCTAAGAGTGATAACATCAAGGCTAAAGAAGACCTAGAAGATGAAGAGAATGAAAAATATTTTGAAGAAGATCTCCTCACTAAAATTGTGGCTACCATGGAAGAGATTAACAATTTGAAAAAGGAAAATGAGGAACTTAAGAAGAAAGCACAAGTTGGTGACTAGGACAAGACAAGGAAGGAAGTTGACATTGTCCGGCTTCAAGTACAAGAAAGAGATGAGGATATTTCCAAGATTAAGGAAGAACTTCATCAAAACAAGAGAAAGCATCATGAAGAGGTCATATCCATGACAAATAAATTGGATAAGGAAAAGAGATGGGAAGATACCTTGTCAAGCCACCTTGAACAAAGGCATAAGAGCTTGAATAAACTTGAAGAAGAGATTGGTCACTACAAGGTAGAGGCCTCCTCTCTTAAATCTAAACTAGAAGAAGCAACAAAGCTAGCACAAGGAGTTGAGAAGGTGATGGAAGCTTTGACATTCATAGAATGACAAGTTGATGAAGCAGAAAAGGAGAGAAACACCATGATATGCCAACTAGAAGAAAAGGATGATGACATCACCAAGTTAAAATCATAAATCACTTCTCTTAAGTCCCAATCATGTGAAGCAACTAAGATGAAGGAATAAATGGAGATCATACTATCAAAGAAGAAAAAGAATGCAAAAAAATGAAGGAAGAAATTGTCTTTCTTAAAAATGAAGTTGACTTGTTGAGTAATAATTTGAAAAGTTCTCAAACCCTAGTTGACATCTTAAGTCATCAAAGGTCTCTCCTCAATAAATTAGGTCTTGGCTATGTAGGTGAACCCTTAAGCAAGAATGATGCAAGAATGATGCAAACCCTAATGCTTCAAACAACAAGGATGTGGAGAAACTTGGAATAAATATTGATGCTCCCAGTTCCAACAAAGGCAACGAGAAGAGTCAAGAAAACAATGGAAGAAATCCTATTTCAAGAAGAAATGCAGATGGTGTCAAGGATGCAAGAAGCAATGGTTATCATCAAAGTAGCCCAAGGTAAAAAGACTTCAAAAGTACATCAAGGAAACCTTATTCTCCCAATTACCAAATTATATTTCTTGGGTATTGTTATTCTTGTACAAACTTTGGGCACATGGAAAAATACTGTAGGGAATATCACAAAGATAAATATAATGGTCCCCATCAATCTCCAAGAAGCAATTTTGCAAGAAGAGGTCATGAATTCTTATTCAAGAACAACATAGAGTGCTTCAAGTGTCATAACATTGGACATATGGCATGTGATTGTAACTTGACTTGGGCACCTACTCAAGCTAGAACTATGCTAGAGAAGAAAGTTACACAAGTATGGAGAATGAAGCAAATACAATCCGAAATTCTCTTGAACACTCTAGCCAACAACACATGTTGTTGACTTGATGAAGTCATCCTTGATATTCCAAGTATTTGATGGGGAGACTCTGCCAAAAGGAAGACCATGCATACAGTTAGGGGGATCTTATGATGATTAAGAATTCTTGCAGAAGCCATCCGTGAATGAGCCTTATGAAATCCTTGATGAGCTATATTGACAATAATTCTTCGATAGATCATTTCTCAGGATCACTCCATTGAAGAACATGATCCTTGTCTATCCAATGGACTATTGTTGAAGATGTCTTCCACTTGATCACTAAGCAGGTAATCTTTCCTGAGCTAGAGGAGGTTGTGAAGACAGGGGGATTTGGTTCATCACATAAAGGAATGTAAGCACATCTATCATGAACCACATTTCCAAAAAGAAGAAGCATCATGACAGGGGGAGTAACATACCTATGAACAACTACTATTGATGAAGAAAAGAAGCAGCTTGACAGGAGGAGTACTTGGGCACCCCATTTTCCATTGATGTAAAAGGGGAAGAGAATGTTGGAAGGGCAAGAATATTGACATAAATGACAAAGGGGGGGATTGTTAATCAAATTTTTCATTGATGTCAATATGGCATTGACCGAGATGTCAATATTCTTGAGGTGCCTAGTCCCAAATGATGATGTCAGGACTCTTGTTTGACGAGGATACCATCAAGGAATATGTCAAGCCACAAATATGTCAAACCATTAATGAAGAAGACCTAAGGAGCCCTTGAACTAACTATAATGTTGCATGTGCCTTGATGATCTAGACCTTAACCCTTGATGACATATGGAGGCATACACTTGATGATGTCATACTCTTTAAAGAATGACCACACTTTGACATAATTGGAAGACTACTTTGGTGTCTTTGACAAATTAATAAAGGGTGCACTATGATGTATTACTACACTATCATTGAATAAATGATGTTATACCTTCATCATGATGCTGGATACTATCATGGTGATATTATTGGTGTGAAACAATGGAGAATCCACATTGTCCCAAAATTGTTCCAAATATTCTATGCATAGAAATTTAAGGACAATCAAAAAGAAAATTAATTTTCACTACCTTAGAAGAAACCTCTTAATGTGATTCCTAGACCATCTTTTAGAGAATAATTTTTCCTTTCCAATGAGCTATTACATAGCCCGAAACCCCAAGCAGTTTGAAAGTTATGAATTTTTTAAGTTAATTTATTAGATCTGGACATGAAGCTGACCTTAGCAGCCTACACAAGTCGGCCTCCAAACAGAGGACGTGATTGTTCATTTCAAGGACAGAAAGGGTATATAAAGAGAGGCTCAAACCTCTATATTTCCTCAAGGAATTTCTATCAAAACACAGAGAAAAGGGAAAAACAAGTTCACACCTTGTGAACTTACTCGGATTTGAAAGCAGAAGGCAGTCATTTATATTTGCGGATCTATGTGAAGACTGTGGAGTTCTAGGGCTGACAAAAGCAACTTCATTTGACACATAAAGACTGCAAATTGATACCAGAAGGTTCTCTAGGGTTGCGCAATTCAGACAAGGATTTATGAGAGCTACAAACTAACCTATACATGCTGTGGAATGGCCTAAACTCTAGATTGTGGGCTAGTAACATTGTTTCAGTGCAGTGGTTGTGTTTTAAGTGCAGATTAGTGACAGTAGTGTGGAACAGCGACACCTCTTGATTGCAACTTGTAACAACAACATAAGACTGTTCACTTCTTGACTGCATGTTAAGTGCAGACTAGTGACAGTCCTAACTGAATGGTAGTGACAACTTTCATTGCTGACTTGTGACAGTGCTATATGAAGGCATTTATTGAGGACTTGTGATAGTGCTATATGAAGGTGTTTATTGTAGACTTGTGATAGTGCTATATGAAGGTGTTTATTGTAGACTTGTGACAATGTTGATTGGAGTGCGGGCTAGTAATCCTTGCTACCTTAACTAGATTATGGACAAGTTCCCTTGACTTTATTTTTGCTGGACAATGCTACCTTGGCTTGAGTGTCTTCCTCTGTTGTTCTATTCATTGAGACTTGGGGGTAGAATAAGGACAGTAAGGACTGTGAGCTACAATAGAGGTAAAATGACAAGGTGACCTCATGATACCTCATGTATACCTCTTGTATAAGTAGTGAATAAAGTGGCCTACTCACACTTGGAGGAGGTTCCTTGGACGATGGTTATCTTTGGAGCATTGTGATTAAGATTTTATTTAAGTAGCCTATTTGAAAGTAATCTTGGAGACATCTTGGAATTGTCCCTTGATCACCTTAGAAGTATATTTGAATAGTGCTACCTTGGAGAAGGACACCTAAAGAATTCTTTGGTGCAGAACTATTGAAGTCACCATCTAGATCTAATGCAAAACTTAGTCCAGAAACATTGGAGTGTTATATTAAAGATGATGATGTAATGATGATGTCATATCTTGTAGATGTTGTTTCATGAAGGACAGTGGTGACACCTTCTATATGATAAGGTTTTCATTGATGATGTAGCATGGAGACTATGTTGGAGATGAATATTGATAGGGCTCAGTGAAGAAGACATTGGGAGCCGTGAATTACTATCAAAAATATCTAGACAAAGTATAGCAGTGGGTTGGAGCCCAGAGGATTGGTTCCCGAAAGGTTGGAGCCTTGAACAAACAAGGTAGGTGCCTTGAAGGATAGGGTTGGAACCCTAGAGGATTGGAGTCCTCAAGAAACCAGTTCGGTGCCTGAAGTAGATATAGGATTGGATTCCTTGGGTTTAGTGCCTCAGAATTGACAAGGTCGGTCCCTTGGAAAGTTCAAGTAGGTGCTTGGCATATTATAGGTTGGAGCCTAGGATATTGAAGATATGTGTCTTCATCTAGGGTTGGAGCCCTACATATATTGTATTTGAATTATAGTAAATAAGAAATTAATAAAAGAATTTATTCTTATTTTTAATTTTGTGTTCTAAATATAAGTGGTCTAACTAGTCAAAATAACAATTGAAAAGAAATACTGGTTCACCACCCTCTCAATATTTCCAACAGTTTCCATAGCAAGAGAAGTGCATATGAACAAATTTTCTTAATGAGAAATTTTGTTGATGTTTGCAGCTAGGTTTATTGATGCATATCATTTTTTATGGAATTTTATGATATTAGATTTGTTCTACTAATGATATATCTACAGAAGCTATTGTGATCAGGAGATCTTCTATTGTGATGATTAGAGATGGCACATGTTCAGGGGGAGCATTTCATATGTTTCCAATATTTCAGTGGTTTTGATGGCACCATGTTTCCTTGGATGAGTTGGTTATGCATTCCATGTTATGTACTTATTTGACATTAGGTTTTTGCAGGAGCTTGCATTTTGGTTGTGCATGGATTATATGCTATCTACATTAGTTGACATGCAGATGGCTAGTATTATGCATTTTGGTTTGATGATATCATGTAGGTGTTGGTGCCATGGAGGTGTATGATTATAACTACTTGCATTCATGCATTAGATATTTTCATCTTATGTGTAGACAAACTAGAAGTTGATCATCATGGATATATTTTTGAGTATGTTTAATGATGTCATATTGCTGTTGTCTTTGCATCATTATGCTTATTGTTGCTTCCAATATAATTTATATTGAGAAATTTTTGCTTCAAATAATGATTATTATTGCTGCTATGAACTGCTATTGAGGGCTGATATATGTTGTTGGTTATTGATACTACTTCTATGAGGAGTTTCATGTTAAAACAATGTTTCATAATGTTGATATATGCCTTGTGTTGGGACACTATGCACTATTATAAGTTGGTGATTTTTGTCAATGTCAGCCTAGTCTATGGTCAGTGATTTAGAGATATTGTCACATTTATTCATATGATATGCAATGTTATTACCTTGTTGTCATATAAGACACATATGTACTTATTTATGCCATGCATAGAAGTGATCCATGGTGTTTGGCCATTGTAGTGAGTGTATATTTTAGCCATGCATTTCGATGTTTCATCACTTGGTGTCATTTTATCATCGATATATGTCATTGACAAAGTATTGTACTATGCTCATGAAATCATGGATCCTTATTATAAATCATTTTGTATTAGTCATAGAGTCATGAGCCATGATTGGCATATGTTGCATAGTGAGTCATGAGAGTAAGTTCAACCATATACGAGCCTATGTTGTCTTTGTACAATCATGTATTATCATTTTGGTAGCCATGTAGTCGACCTATGATGCCCTGTACTCTATGCAATATCATTTGGTCATAGTAATTGGTCCATGTGGAGTAGCCTATTAAATATGGAAAGGATGCAATGGCAACAATATATATATATATGTGTGTGTGTGTGTGTGTGTGTGTGTGTGTGTGTGTGTAGAGAGAGAGAGACCAGTTTATATTCAACCATGGAGATGTTTTCATTCAGTGGAGTATGGTTGGTAATGTTATTGTGACCCTATCGTCATGTATTTTTTGCCACCATGTTTCCCTCAGAGGATGTTATAGCTACTCATTGAGATAGGAGTGAGAGATGTTACTTCCAGATAGTCATTGTTGTTGTTGATGTATGAACTTTATGTTGTTGGATTGTACATTGTGGAGAGGATGTATCTATTGTTGTTTCTTCAGATTTGGTTGGATATATGTTGTTTCTTATATAGAGTTGATCAGAGTTGTTGCTGCTATTTGGTCACATTATGTTGTTGCTGCCATGTGTTAGTGATTTGATCTGTTTCTTCCATTATGAAATGGATTATGTTGTTGTTGCTTTAGGAGAAAGAACACGTGTTTCAGTTATTGTTGTTGTTTCTTATTGTCATGATGCCTTGGGAGTGAGAGATTTTATTGTTGCTTTTTATAGGAGATGTATATTACTTCTCCAGTGTGTTGTTGATTAGGCATATCTTGTTTCGAGGGGGAGTTAGATGTTGTTATTATTATCATCTTTCAATCATGCATTCTATTGTTCATCACCTGAATATGATATTGAGTGGAGTTTTTGTTTTGTTGATGGAGACCATTACATGTAGAGAATATTTCATTTGTCCTCAACATGTTTAGCCCTTTTCCATTCATGTCAAAGGGGTAGAAAGTGAGGACAAAGATAATTTTTTCAGAGGACGGTTTCAGATGGATTTTTTAGCTGCGGTTGTCATCAATGTCAAAGGGGGAGATTGTTGGCATTGATGTATATTGTGGCATTGCAGGTGTGTTGTTGGTTGGTATTGATGTCAACCTGGTAGCATGGTTGCAAGCGAGTTGGTTAGCACATGCATTTTTTATTGTAGGTAGCTTGTACATGGATTATGTGTCGCATTAATTTCGACATGTCTACTAGCATGGAGATGCGAGGATGAAAAATGTTTGTGTTGCAAGTGGCTTGCGTGTAGATGGTTTTTGGCATGTCTTTGATGAGCTATGATCAATGACTTGTGTGGGATTGATCTATGACAAATGGTTCTAGAGTAGCTTGGATTATGTCTAGATGTTTTTTGTTGATTGGTTGTTTAATAGGAGATGTTATGGTTGTGTATAAGGATGTCATGGAAGGTTCTCGATTGATTACAGGTATTTGGCTATGCATGGACGGTGCATATGATTGTTTGGTTATACATTGTTACCAAGGATGTTTCTCATGGTATTTGGTGTGGTAGATAAATGGTTTACCTTGGTATTTGATTGAGCATGAGTAGAGTATTACCATGGTACAAGGATTCTTGGTATTATCATTACCATGGTATTGGTATGTGTGTGTAGGTTGACACGTGATATTACCTTGGTGCAAATAGTCTTGGTATTGACATAACCATGGTATTTTTCCATGGTATTATTTTGGAGATTACCATGGTATAGGAGTCCTTGGTATTGGTAAAACCATGGTATTTGCCTATGGTATTCACTTGAAGAATTGTTGAGGATATTTTGGCTTTTACTTATGTAAAAAAAAATGTTGTTGGTTTTTTTCTCTTCTTGAGAGTGTGAGAGTATGCCATTGTGAGGGCAATGAGAATGAGTAGAGATTGCAGCAACTACTCACATAGTTTTGCAATGTTTTATCATAATTATGTATGCATAATTCATAGAACAATTTGAGGATCATTCCAAAGTTTTTGTGTTGCAGATGGTAGTAGTAAAAGTGGAGAAGGATTTGTAGCTTGTGGTGTATTAGTGTATAGAAATTTGATGTGAGATTTCCCCCCTCCGGGTAATATTTTTTATTCAGATTTTATATTACAGAACGATGGTGTTGTTGGGTTACTCTTGTTGAGAAGATTGAGAGCCCATTATGAAATATTTATGAAATGTGTTTTTCATGGAGGCTTCAAAGTAGATAGTAATTCGACATATTCAATAAAAGGAAAAAAATTATCCATCAAATCGGTGATGGATAGTCCAATGGGTGTTGGGAAATGATCATTGGTAGTGGGTGCTTCCAGTGGATAGATTTCCATAGATTCGTGAGAGAAAAATATTTCCTAATTGATAGGTGTCAGCGTACGATAATTCAATCCAAGTATTCTAGCTTATGGGTGTAAGCTAATCCATCTAAAATCTTGTTCAACAGATTAATATAAGAATTGAGAAGTGCAACAGCAACAAGGTGGTTTTCTCCTGAAAAGGTTTCCACTAAATATAATTGTGTCTTCATGTGTGCTTATTTGTGTTGATGTTTTCCTTGGTTATTATGATTTGAGTTTATTGTTGCTTTCATGTTTTGATAAGCTAATATTGTGGATGTGTGTTGCAAATTGTTAATCCAGTAAAAATATTTAAAATTGATATAAAGGCCATATATATTGATTCACCCTCCCCCCCCCCCCCCCCCCCCATCCCCAAATTAGTGATCTAGTTCCAACATGTGATCCAAACCAAAGAAGAGAGAAAAACATGCCTGATATCATCTCCAAATAGGGTCACTTGACTTTTATTTATAGGCTTCCAAGGGTATCCAATTTATCTTTTGGGCAAACCTTTCCTTTTGTGCACATGTGGGTTTCCATATTAAAATTATATTTTTACTTAACCAAATTAAATTCTTCTAAGGGCTAGGAAAGGTCTTCTTGATGAGTAAGATTGTACAAAGGAGGGAATTTGTCCCTAAGATGCCAAATTAACATTTGTGGCACACAGTAGAGAGACCCACATGTACATATTGAAGAGAATTTTGTACAATCTCAAGTAGAATTCTAGTGTGTGGTAACAACACATCAACAGATACTTGTAGGGAATGGGATTTGTGAAGAGGGAGGCTGATGCAAACCTCTACTACTTGGTTGTTGGGGGTGAGGTTCTCATTCTTGTCCTATATTTGGATGAATTGTTCTTGACAGGTTCACTACGGCTCATCAAGGAGTGCAAGAGGGATCTTACAAAAGAGTTTGAGATGAAGGATTTGGGGCTCATGCATTATTTTCTAGTCATGGAGGTGTGGTAGAAAGATGGCAAGATTTTCCTTGGTTAGGGGATATGCTACATAGAGATCTTGAGGAGATTTGGGATGGAGAATTGCAAAGCCATGGCTACTCCCATGATCACAAACTGGAGGAAGATAGATGCATTTAGAGAGAAGGATGTGGACCCCACCTTGTACAAGCAGATGATAATCTCTCTCATGTATCTGGTCAACACTAAGATAGACATATCATATGCACTAAACTCTCTGAGTAAGTTCATGGTGGAGTTGAATAGAGTGCATTGGATAACGATTAAATATGTTTTAAGGTATTTTCATGGAACATTCGAGTATGGGATCAAGTATGCCCGAGGTGATTGTCAAGCTATAAAAGGGTCTCTTTCACCTCTAATTACCTCACATTAATATGTCAATCTGGGAAAATTTTGTTATTTCAAAGAGTGTCTCAATCTGAGGCTATCATTTGCCAGAGTAATGCTAGTAGCACAGTGTTTGAAAATACAAGAGTAAACAGATGCTTGTTTACAGCGAACTACTTCAAGAGATTAAACCACACTTTCAGAAAACTAATCAATTTATCAGTCAAGGGTTCGATAGCAATAACCCATCCCTTAGTAAACTGATGGAAAAGGAAACTAGAGAATGGATCATGGATCTTGAAACCGGACAATAGATGTCAATGCTCACTACAGCCTGAGATCATTCTTCACACCAAAATAACAAATGACAAGAAATGAAATGGCAGATAAGAAATGGAACAGCAATTAAGAAATAGAACAACAAACCTGAAATGGAACAACAATTAAGAAATAGAACAACAAACCTAAAATGGAACAGCAGTTAAGAAATTGTAACGGCAACTAAGTCTAACAAGCAATACACCTTAATCTATAAGATCAAATACACTAATCGTAATCTACAGGCATCAAACGACAGATTGAATAACACACCAAAATGGAACAACACTTATTAATGATGAATTATAGAATAGCGCTTGAAAACCATATATACACATGGCACACTTTAATAGTAATCTGATCCAGTTATCAATCTCAGTACGACTGCATTTCAAAATAGAACAACATTGTTTATAGATCCAACAATCGCAAAGAACATAACTTCCAAGATGAATTCCGTAATATCAATGAACAAGTGCACAACACAAAGGCTCTGTAACTAAAAAGCAACAATATTATGCAAAGACTAGCAGTATTATATCAACACCTAAAAGAACAATGATACGATGCAGAGTTAATACAATAGTTTTGTCTTTAGAAACCTTAATAAATTAAACATAACAGAGCATGTGATGTAAACTTACAAAATACATCAGATTACCAAATAATGTCGATAAGAAAACCACGCATAAACCAAACATAATAATAAAGGAGCAAGTGTCCTCTAGGGCCAGGCCCTTAGCCTCTAGAGGTACACCGCTTGAAGTTATTCTAGACTCAAAGATGAAAAAGTAACCAAGTTTGTATTAATGCATAAAGAGGAATTACAATAGATCAGTTCTTAATGAGACTCGATGATCAAAGTTTTGATCTTAAAGGAAATTACATAAAACATAACAAACTCTAACTCTCCTCTCGAGCTAACAGTGCTACCCCTTTTATAATGGTGAAGGTGGGGATGTCTAAGCGCAGAAATAGTTAAAGCAGCAATCCCTCAAGATCAAGGATCCTGAGGGATTCACCGAACCGTTAGTCCTCAGTCATTTCTTTTCTTTCCTGCGCCAAGCCGATATCTCCACTTCCTTTCCAGGGCTGATTTGCTTTGATTTTCTTTGCCTTGTTTGCATACAGCCTCCCGTCAAAGGGACAGCGGTTAACTCGTCCTTGTCCTTTCCTTTGGGACGGCAGTTTCTCGTTTTTCCTTCTTTCTGCATAAGGAAATGACAATTGTCAGTGTTTTCATCTTGCATATTAATCTATCACGTTTTATTACAATTCCTTATCGTTTTCTTAGTTCATGATGCAAAAGGTTTATAAGTTCTAATGAAAAGATGCTGAAATAATTACCAAAAACATACCTTCTTTAGTACTCCACACACCCCCCCTGCTTACCCTTTTTCATGCCCTCATGAAAACATTTTAGTTGACATGTAAGGCAGTGAGTGAGTAGGTTGGAGATGGAATCTCATGTGAAGGCCTACAGCCATGATGCATAACTAGGTGTTCAAAGAAATGGCCTGTCTGACCCTCAGGCATCTCATACAGGGCTTGGTATCCGGGTGCAGGGTGCCAAATAATTGGACTCTAGAACCTATATCCTAACCAGGATGGACGTGCCCAATTCACCATAGAGGTGCAAGCGGTTGGCAACTAATTTAAAATTTTCATACTTAAATGGTTCCCTGAGTTGGATATTCAGACTAGAGATCCGATACCGAAATTTAGTTGCATCAATGGCAAGGTCTTTGATAGAGAAAAAGTATTTTATTCCCTTTCGAATGATTGCCTCATGAAGGGGTCCTAATGCTTCAATTACACCTGGAGTCTTCATGAGGTTTCTATTTTTTCTCCACAACTGTATTGGATCCCTAGGCTCAACTCTTATCCACAAATCTAGTCCGTTTTCTTGTCTTTGGAAAGCATTATAGGCTTTAAGCCATTTAATTTGATTAACCCCAAATGAAATAAATTCCTGTAATTGGATATCCCCAACAAAAGGGCCAGGGTTCAGCTCGGTCTCCTAGTCTAATACAAGGTTATGTAAATAAAACTCACACAGTATTCTATGAAATTTTACCCCATAGTGCTTACAGCAATTTATAAAATCATCGATGGTGTTAATTTGTATGGGAGCACCTGCTTTAACAGCGTTTATTTTCAATTGCAAATATCGTTCCATTAAAAAGGCATAATTCTTAGCAGGGGCTCTACATGCTAGGACTTCATTGTATAAAGAACATAAGGTATCCATCTGCTTGATAACTATATCTAACCTACAAGTTACCTTCGCGACTTTTTCTTCTTCCCTTTTCCACCCTTCAAAGGCCTGGTTTTCGGATAGATTGACATTCCTAAGCTGCTGTTGTAGCTCTTCATACTTTTCTCGAAGGACCGTTTTCTCTATAATCTTTTCTGCTGCTTATTGAGCTTGCTTCAAACCCTTTCATAGGGTTACCATTTTTGGATCTCTTTTCCATGCGACAGTGGAGGCCGGGAGTTTTACCTGAATTTTCCTATTGCGTTGTTTTGCGTTCATGACCCTTATCACTCCCGAAGGTGGTGTCTCCATCTGAATTTCCTTATCGCGGGTCAACATATCATCCATTTCTATATTAGCGTGGATATCAGCCCATTGTTGTTCCTTTTTAATTGGAATAGCAGTCTTCTCCTCATCATCATTTGGAATAGTAGCCTGCTCCTCAACATCATTTGGAAAAACAGCCTGCTTTTTGACAGGGTTTTGAACAGCAGGATGGACTCTGGTCCTCCGACCCTTTGTCTTGAGGGGTTTTGCTGGAGTGGTTGCATTCTTCCTTCCCGAGGTCCTTCTTACCCTTTTACTTGCTTTTAGAATCCTAATCTGCTGGTGGAGCTGAATTATTATATTTAGTAGTCTCTGTTGTTCCTTTCACAATTCCTTAATTTCCTCAATTTCCTTAGAAGGAACAGCATGTTGTTCACTGCGGCCTGGACTGTGACTAATTCCCTAATTTTTCTCTCTGGGGTGCTTCTTCGTTGTTCCACTCTGGTTGTTCTGGGGCAAGAACCCTAACTGATTCTGCTATTTCTTGGGTGACTTCCTTTTCTGCCCCCCTCTCCTCTGGAATTTCTTCTGGTGTCGTCTGGCTAGGAACGGATTGTTCCTGTTCTGCATCTCCTATCATATTTTCATCATGAACAAGCAGATTATCTTCTTCTACCTCCTCTGCATATGATTCTTCAGGTGCATTTCCCTTCTGAGGTTCCTCTTCGACATGGAGATCTGAAGGACTGGAAGGTTGACCATATTCGCCCATGTTGGCCAAAACTTTGGCCAATTCATCTTCTCCCAATGGGTCCTGTTGTTATCACTCAGGTTTTCCTAGAAGTTGTGTAAGAGGAAAGTATACCCAAGGTAACCACAAACCAACCTTTTAGGTGCAGAATCTAGCCAATCTGCATCCAGAGAGGGCTCTCTCTTTATGATTTATCTTTGTTCTTGGAAGGTTTTAGGCTAGTTATAGATTCAAGAGTTTGTTCTGGGAAAATGGTGGAATCCACAAACTAAGGGCAAGATTGAGAGCTTTCAGTCCATTGGGCTGTGGAGTCAAAGGATGGCTTTACTGGATTTCTATTCTAAGCACAAGATGGTATTACAGGGCAAGGTAGCTAGACAGAGAACAATCCTTACAATTTAAAGTGGATGGGATGATTTTGAAGGGATGAAAGGCAGCTAAGAGTCTTTCACCATGTCCAAAAGAAAGAAATGAAATGACTACAAACAAAGAGCAATGAAGAATTCTTTGTTATAGTAACTAACAATGTTTAAATTAGTAAAGCAAGAGAATTTAAGAATTCATGCTTATAACTAATTTAGAGGAAAACATCAAGAATAATAACATTTGGAAACAGAGTACAATTAAGCAAATTCTGTTTCAATCTCTTATGCAAATTATTCAGGAATGGAAATGATGATATTATAGACTGATATAAAATTTCAGAGAAAGGGTAGAAACATTTATTGAACTGTTGTCCAACACATGAATCCTGCAACAAGTCCCGTGCTTTAAATCCTCATCTAGTCCAGCCACGAAAACTTTCTCCAAGCACTTTTATTCTGAAGTTTCAATGTTACAGCCAAGTAATGGAATCCCCTCAATACTCTTTTCGAGGGTTTATTTATACACTAAATAATTGAAAATATCTCACACTATCCTAGCCCATATTTTGGGGTGACTAAGGATTTTTTACAAGAAAACAGGAGATAAACGGTATGATAGAGAACTGCTGATGTGCTGTTTGGAGTATTTTACAAGTAAAACAGGAGATAAACGGTATGATAGAGAACTGCTGATGCGCTGTTTGGAGTATTTTACAAGTAAAACAGGAGATAAACGGTATGATAGAGAACTGCTGATGCGCTACTCCATCTTCGTGGATGTGCTGGCCGCCTTCTAAGAGCCACATCGCCCACAAAATCTCAAAAGGATCAATTGCCGGCGGAAATCGTGGATGTGCTGGAGGTAACTACTGATGCGCTGTTCCTTTTTTCATGGATGAGCTGGTGCGCTGTTCCCTTTTTTCGTGGATGAGCTGGTGCGCTGGAGTCATCATGACTAAATTCATGACATCCTTCGAAGAAGTGCCGGGGACATTATGGGAAAATTCTAAAACACCTGGAGATCACAAGAATGCGTTTCTTTGATGTATGGATTGACTTGGGCATGGGTTGAACTGCACAGTCTTGAACTGCTTTTCTCCACAGCTGAGACATGCTCAACTTCCTCTAAACATACAGGCATAGACCCATATACCGAGCATGCTAAATCCACAACCTTTAGGGATCGATGCAGTTGCCCATCATCTTTATAAGCCTGTCCAAGTGCCAGATAAGACTCTCCTAACAATAGAACAAGCTGCCAAAGCTTTCGATCCATTCTATATCCTACTAACCACTCTCGTATGTCACACACTTCAATACAGTTGATATCACCACAGATACATATAGGAATTTGTTGAGCATGACGGGATTTTCCCATTGTTTTATTGCCATCTTCCATCTTCAATTCAGTATCTTGAAGTTGTCGCTTACATCTAAGAGACTTTATGGTTTGTGAAACATGATGAACGGAAACTAATTTTGCAGATATAGGATCAGTGATAGCCTCAACCAGTTTTGGAGAAGTTTCTCCATTTTGACACATGGCTAGAGTATCTTCATTCATAGGTCTGAGGCTCCTTTCTAGAGGCCCTACATCTCTGCTCTCTGCCGTAGGCAAATCTTTCCCTTCTAAAGATAGGTTTGGTACTGAAGCTTCTAAAGATGTATCATGCGGTTTTTCAATAACTATATCAGAGGATTCAAAAACAAACATTTCATTTTCTGTATTGTTCATAGACGAATGTTCCTGAATCATTGAGTTGGATGTTGCTGATGAAAGCTCCAGAGAGGATATTTTTTCAACATCAATAATAGAGGGTTCAGACTCCAAAAGCAAAGTATCAATTGTCGAGCCCAATTCATCATAGCACTTCAAGATCAGTCTTGCTAACTGTTCATGAGCACATGCACGAACCACCAAATGCTCTTGTTCATTCAAAAATTCCAAACACTTCTTGAAAAGCTTAGCACACTTTGACCTATCGTTTGGGACCTTTGAAAGTGACAACCTGTGAGCCAACTGATACAAAAGAATCCCCAAGGGTAGCGAATAGTCTGCTTTTCTTCTATTCTTGGAAGAAGGAAGTGAGCTACAGCTCTTCTCATCTTTGTCTGATGAATAGCTTTTTGATAGGACAGAAAGATCAAATAGTTGCATCAAATCCTCTCCAGCATTTTTGTACAGCCAATAGGATCCTGGACCTTGTTTGCAGTTATCTTGCAAAAATTTCAAAATCGAAAGACCATTCTGTTGGACAACTTGAGGATGAAAGACTGCAGTTCCATCTTCAGCAATACCTTTGAGTAAAAATATATCATCTGTCTTCAGAAGCTCATAGCCTTGAACCACACCATTATGATGATAACAGATAGCCAGCTCTGGTATACTTGCCATTACATTATCAAGCCAGGCATCAAGCCACATTAATGGAGTCACCTGCTGCTCCACCTCCCATAGATGGAAACTAACAGCCACATGCTTTTCATTATTGAACACCAGAAGGTCACTGCCAAGGAGCATGCGTAAGTTGTGAAATTCCCAGAACAAAACCCTCAGAAAACCTTCATTACTAGGCCTTCGATGCTTTTCTGAATCCTTTTGAACATAATTTGGAAGACGTTGTTTCTCACCAACATGCCTTGCTTTCTTAAGGGCATCAAGTCTACTTTTGTGTCTACTACCATGCCTACCACCCCAAGAAACACTGTCCCCATCTGCCTGGGAAGATCCTTGTGGGTGAGGATGAAAGCCATCTGTACCATCCTCCAAATCATCACCATCTACAAAATGCCAGGCAGAATGTGACTGTTGATTGACAGAAGATGGTAAGAACTCCCCTTCTGTAAACCCTGTAGTAAAATGCCTTGGCAGAACAGTAGGATTTGCTGCATCTTCTGGCACTGAAGACTATGAAGATGGAGGGCAATCTGAAGCCTCTGCCCGCACTGAATGCATAACAAAGTTTAAGAAAAGTGATTGATCTTCACCCTTTGATTGGTTCTTCTTTCTTCTCACCAGCTTCTCTCCCTCTTCTACATCTGGCCCTGTATTCAATATAAGAGTTCGCCCAATACGATGAACTGCAAGAGACAACTGAGCTTTGGAATATGGTATTTTAAATATCTGCTTCAAAATGTCAACAGGAGCCACGACATCTATCTCATCACCATACAATGCAAGACCACTGACAGCAAGGGCCTCACACTCCCTTGCAAGAGGCTGGTTAAGAGGACCACTGCCCCAAGCACTGTATAAGCCATGTAGATCTGAATCTGTAGAGAAATAGGCATCTTTAAAATGCCTTGCATAGGCACTAACATCCAACTTATCATTTGCAATTGCTGATGTCCCCACAGATGGACGTGAACCACCTTTTCCTGAAACTGAATCTTTGGATCCCTCTATTCTAATTGCTTCATTTGTTGACCCACCAGGTAGTTGCTTGTTACGTTGTAGAGTTGGTGGCATTGTAGCACTTTTCTTTTACAACACCTTCCTTCATAAACAGCTTGGAAATTGTGAGAGGGAGCTTTTGCATTAGAACTTCTGCCATTTGCAGTGCTGGAATCAAAACTTCAACATCTTTCCCAGTTAAAACTTCCTACCACAAAACTTGGTATGTTTGTTCCCTGTAGTAAAGACTTTAACATGGCCTCTGTACCAAAGTACAACACCTTGCTAATACCTTCCAGACATTTGTGTCTAACAAGAGAATTCACACTTGATCCATGCACCTGAACCAACACTGGGAAGAGATCTGCTCCAAAATTTTATTTGCATTTTTGTGTTTAAACACACATATTGCATGTTTAAAGTTTTTGTATATATATTTTATTATATGGTAACCAATAAACATTATTTAATTACCATAAGGGCGAGATTATAATATAAAGATATATTTAACCAAAGGGCTTATAAAGCGGGGTTTTTAATGAATTTTTGGGAAAATAATTACTTTGGTTAAACTATATAATATAAGGGTTTTTGGGATATTTATAAAAAGGGAGTTATATACTTAGGATAAGGTATTTTATTAGGGATTTAGTATAATAGAGTTAAATGTAAATATGGCAAAGGACAAGGAAACTCAAAATATTTTTGCACATCTAAGAAAGTGATAACTTCTGAAGTAAATTGCAATATTTTATCTTCAACACTTAAACTTAGAATAGCAAGTTATCTTGAGGGATTTTTATGGAATTTTGCATGAGTTTCCTAAGTAAAATAGGATTTTACTTAGGACAAAGTTAAAGATGGAAGATTATAATGATGGATTATCTTAAGTACTTAGGTCTTTTTGATCATTAGGCCGAGGGTTCGGTCCCTCCAGAGGTCAAGGAAATGCCTTGAGCCCCTTTGATCTCCAAATACCTTAGTACTTTGCGGGAAATTAGTGAAACTTTTGAGGGGAAAGTGATGAGGGAGGTTAATGAGTTTGACTTTGCTTGTGGTGATTTTCCAGTGTATTTCCTGCTTTAGTACTTGTGATGAAAGTAAAGGATCAAAAACATGTAGCAGCATCATTCATCAAATAACACTTTGCAGCACCATCTACCTACCCTATCTACTTGATACTACCATTTTCTCTTCTTTATTAGGGTGCATTTAGACTTGCAAACCCTCATCAACATTTTTTCTTTTTTACAAGGAAAATCTATCTAATTCTACCCTTATTACATCCAAGGGCTCAGATTAAACTGTTGAGCACCTTTTATTAACTCTAACTATCTACTTATCTGCCAAGATTAAACTGTTTGGTCAGATATTTATTCTCTAATCTATAACATGAAATTGAAATATGAGTAAGCCAAGTTTAAACAGTTTGACTTATTCATGAATTGTGGCAAAGGTTGGACAAGCTGCACACAATTGTTTTATTACAAAAATGAAGTAGTAGTGGCATTTGAATTTGCACACTTTCCTTGGTCTATTTTTGCTTGGGGTTCATTTCTTTCATTTCTTTTTCACAACTTTATTTTTCTTACCCTTTGATTTTTCTTTTAGGGAATACCCTCTTTGCATTTTTTAACTTTTTTGATTTTTTGGTTTTTCAAGAATATGGAACACCTTTGCTCAAGAAAGAAGGTTTGAACATATTCCATAGTTCGATCAAGACAATCATGAAAGATGAAACCTATTGGTATAGGAGGCTAACACTAGATCGACTTGGGGATGGGTTTTCCTTGTGGAAAGTCAAGAACAGCAGGTCAGATGCCTGAAAATGTCTTCAAACTGGAAGTATGAAATCTTCCTTCTTCTGGTAGCTTTATTGTATGTATGACAGTGACACTTGTGAAGCTTAGGGCTTTCTATTCGGGCTTCAACTCTAACAATTTTACCATCTAATCAACGCCAAAACTTTATTCTTCCTTCTTGAATCCCACTTGAGCACCTTGTAACTTAGGCAGAAATCTATAGTCTTGGTCTTTTTATCAAAAATATTTTTAACCTTTTCCTGTACAACTTGAGATCTGACCTGAAACTAAAAGGTGTTGCAACCTTCAAACCAAATTAGTAACTCATCAAGATCTTAGGGCCTTTTGATTGGATTCAAATATTTAAGGATTTATTTCATAATCTACTAAAATTTATTTCATAATCTACTAAAATCTGATTTAAATCAAATTGAAATCCTACCTACTTACTTCATCAACTTTCTGTCTGTTGGTTAGGTAAAATGAAACAACCAATGCAACCACTCAAGCATCATATACATTGGTGACCTTTGTTGCTTGTGCTTGTTGGTGTTTAAAATTGAGATCTTGCAATCAAATATAGCTTTGTTAACCTTTGAGAAGATAAGGAATTTCCTGATCTCCTTTGTTGGATCTAGAAATTGTACAAAAGGATCTTGTAACATATAT
>APFE031487970.1:41403-64170 GCA_000404065.3 Pinus taeda | reverse complement strand
GCATTTGAATTTGCACACTTTCCTTGGTCTATTTTTGCTTGGGGTTCATTTCTTTCATTTCTTTTTGACCACTTTATTTTTCTTACCCTTTGATTTTTCTTTTAGGGAATACCCTCTTTACATTTTTTAACTTTTTTGATTTTTTGGTTTTTCAAGAATATGGAACACCTTTGCTCAAAAAAGAAGGTTTGAACATATTCCATAGTTCGATCAAGACAATCATGAAATATGAAACCTATTGGTATAGGAGGCTAAAAGAAGAGACCTGGATTCTAGGCCATATATATGCCCCCATAAACTCTACATTTATTTCCCTAATTCCCAAGTCAGACTCCTCGACCTCCTTCAATGAGTTTCATCCTATATCCCTCTGCAACTCTCTCTACAACATTATCGCAAAGATTATAGAAAATTGCATCAAGCCGGTCCTATGTGAACATATATCTCAGGAGCAATTTTCCTTCCTTGAAAATAGACAAATTCATGAAGCTATTGGTTTTGCCAAAGAAGCCCTCCACTCCATTAAGCTGAAGAACCTAATAGGGGAGACGCTCAAAATTGACCTCTCAAAGGCCTCTGGCAAGGTTAGCTGGTTATTTTTAAGGATGATATTCACCCACCTGGGGTTCCCTCTAGTGTTTATCAAATGGATTATGGGATGTATTACCTCAGTTTCTTTTACAATCCTTATAAATGGGTCCGCCTCCCATTCCTTTAAAGTGGAGAAGGGAATTAGTCGGGGCTGCCCCTTATCCCCCCTAGTATTCCTTCTCGTAATGGAAGGCCTGAGCACACTGATTCTAGCTGAGAAGAGAGCTGCGAGACTGAAGGGACTCATGATCATAGGTCATTTCCTATTAACTCATTACTTCTTTTTGATGATATACACATATTCCTTAATGGGGTAATTCAGGACATCATCATGCTCATAGAGGTATTAAAACTTTTCAACTCTCGTAAAAGAATGGAAATAAATAGGGAGAAATCCACTATGTCCTTCTCTCATTGCACACAACAAGAATCTTAACTAGCCCTACAAAACTTCCGCTACCAAAGCTTGGCACTGAAGGACAATCTGAAGTACTTGGGATTCAGGATTAAATCAGATAGCTACAAAATTGGAGATTAGACCTCGCTGATTTCAAAGTGGAAGAAATATTAAATATCTAGAGCCACCACTTACTTTCTAGAGTTGGAAGACTGGTGCTCATAAAGGAAGTGATAGAAGAAACCCCAATCTTTTATATGTCCTTGGCCTAGATCCCCCAGGGGATACCGCATAGGAATCCAATGAGTCTGCAGGAATTTCCTTTGGAAGGGACAGAAAGAAGGAGAGCCTTTGCATCGGTCAAGTGGAGCCAAATTACGACCCCCAAAAAATTGGGTGGTTGGGATCTGAAGCACCTCCCCGCTTTCGTACAAGCTCTGGATACAAAACTATGCTAGTTGCTCTTGAAGCATAGGAGCCTTTGCTTGGAGGGGATCATCTACACATACATTTAGACTGGCATAGCATTCGATTGGCTAAGATGACCCACATGGAACAGGAAGGGTATATCAGTTATCTGGAGGGCAGTAATCAACACTCTTCCCATCATTAAAAGGGGCCTCATATTGAGGATTGGGAATGGTGAGTCAATCTGGATCAGGGTTGATCCTTAGATTGGCAGCATAAATGCCTATCAACAATCATAGGAACTAATCACATTACTAAACGACAATGATTCCCATTTCATCACACATCTTGAAGAACCTCACAAATCAAGAATTTTCCAGAAAGCTTGGCATATAGGAGAGGCATGGAACATCCCTGAACAATGGAAAAGATAGTGCAACAATTATTTGTAGACTTTAATAGAATCCCATGTGCACCTAAGAGAGGATGAGGATGAATTGATCTCAGGATATACTAAGAATGGGCACTACTCCTCCAAGGAAGGATATGATATTATACTTGTTGATCACAAGCCGGACAAGGTGATGACATGGTGGAGACATCCATGGAAGTTAAAAGCCCCTATATGCATAAAATTATTGATGTGGAACATTATAATGGATAAAACACTTACAGGATCAAACCTCAAGAAACAGGCTTTCCCAGGCCCGACATGGTGTGTTTTATGCCATACAGAGGAGGAATCAAATGGCCATTTATTCCTCACATGCCTCACTACCCAAATTCGCTAGTCCCAAATCAGGTACATACTAAGTACCATTCATTCCTCGAGTAGGGTCTATATCACAAACGACTGGGAAAAATGGTCAGAAGCTGCAATTGAGCCGAGAACTAGGATCATGTTTCTTTTGCTCAATTTGCACATATGTATGTGTTGCAATAACTTTATTTCTAGGGACCAAAGTATAATCTAGTAACTGATTCCTCCAAAAATCGGTACAAGTTATGGGTAAATTCTAGTAGATGAACAAGTTTTTTAGAACCCCGAACATCACACAGGAACTGATCGAAAAAGCACACCCCTGGGCATACTTAGATACTGTTGCACAATTACAGGGATGTGGTGGAGGTATTATACTTTATCTATCTGATACACATTACTTTCACATTTGCATGGGGTTGGGAGAGGGTATAAATAATGTTGCAGAGTTGATTACACTTTGACATGTTTTACATTTTGCAATTCTCAAACAGTGGAGACATATACAAATTTTTGGAGATTCCAAAATAGTCATAAACTGGTTGAACAACACAACATCATTCCATGCATATACTCTGAGAACTATTTTGGATGATATTATTTTTCTCAAAACACATTTTGTTCATATCTCATCTGTTCATATTTACAGGGACTGTAATGAAGGTGTGGACAAGCTATCGAAAGAGGCAATGCATCATCCTTGAGGAGAATGGATGATCACAGAGCGAACATCTAAGTAGACATAACAGTTCTTCCATAGACCATATATGGATCAGCAACTACAAAGGACAGACAGGCCCTAGTATCAATAGTCTGTAATAGTCTTTTATAGTTTTTCTTTTATGTAATTATCACTTTTTGTAACAGTAAAACAAACACCATTGGTGAATTTTCGAGTATCTACTTATTTTATATATGAACAACAGTCACTAGCACACCCAACACAGGGTCATTTTGTAGAACTTACAGTTCAAACTCTACACAATTGACTATGGTCACTGTACTTGCATATGCCTATGACATTTACAACAGGTAATTTTCAACAAATTAATGGAAATTATAGTATTTTCTCCCCAGGAGAAAAACATATAAAAATGTAAATTTTTATCATTTTCCTTTGTAAGTTAAAGTTTTCATTACTTAAGAAATTCAAAATATAAAAATACATATGCCATCTGTCCATGATTTTCAAATCTCTTTGAAGGTGATCTCAATTTGCCACTCGGGAAACCAAATTTGTTCACCACCTTATGATAAAAAGTCATGCCAATAAAAAATTAAATAAAACTCATTCAACCTATTAACTACATAATAGAAAAGGAAAATATCTTTGAAGGCCATAAGAACTCAAGAGTCTCGAGAGGTCCTAGGTGTAAAATAGTTGGTTCTAGAGCCTCGAGGAGTTGAAGGCTTAAAGTCACACTAGAGATGGCTCTCAAGGTGAGCTAGTTAGGCATCCAAACTTTCCAGGTATGGATGTTGAAGGTTTTTAGCATGTTTGATGTCATTCAGAGAAGTACAAGTGTTATATTTCTCCTCTCACATATTCTCTAATACTCTACAAAGAAGCATTTTGAGTTTCTAGTGGAGATTTCAAAAATTAAGATATTGTTTCCGTCTTCCTCTAGTGTGACAAATGTTTGGATCCTAGTGGGAACCATCTTCAAAGATAGCAAAGTATGAATAAATAATATGTTCATTTGTATGAATAGTCTCAAGATACCTAATCTATTCTTGAATCTTCGACGGAGCAATGGCACTGCAGATGTTTGCAACATCATGAGATTGTTCTTACGTAGGGGTTCTAATATAACTATCACGACCATCATCAACTATGCATCTACAGCAACCACCTAGTTCACTGTGCATTTGATGTTGAGGTTGAGTACTTATGCTATGAAGAAATAAGGAGGGTAATGCAACAACAAAAAAACTAGCAAGGTAAGAGTAGATAAAATGGTAAACCAAAGGCCTGTATAGGAGGAAAATGAAAGCAAGGCTTTAAATAAAGCGAGACTATTAGATTGAGCCTAGGGGAAGGAGTGAGGAAAACACTCAAAACATTTAGAAATCAAAATTAGGCCATCCTTCTTGGACAAATGATCTAACGACATCATCATCTCTAATTATGAAAAAACCAGCAACTAAGCTTTGAAAAGTAAGAAGAATCAAGACAATGAATAGAGAGAGCACCACTGAGTGAGTCAAATGTTGAGGCGTAGGGACCGAGCTAAGGTAGACTTATGATAATGCCATTGCAACAACTAAATGATGAATCTAAAACCGATCCAACCCTCTAACAAGCAAAGGTTTGTCCATGCACCTAAAGCTCAAGCTTTGCCCATGGGGATGAGATGGAACCTTTGAAATACCATCACATGAATTCCTCAAGAGTAGAGCATTGTTGCATCAATGCCACAAACACGTTCAAAATAAACTAGAACTAGAGTTGAAATGAGAAATTGAATTCTAGTAGAATGATAATGTCCTTTCAAAAGAACTTGCCATTATAAATTCTCCATCCATAACCCTGCTTGTGTTGGAGAGGGGAACTCTATTCCTTTAGACCTCAACTGCTTGCTAATAAAAGCTAGAAATGATATAAAAATAGACATATTGATATGCACTTGACAATTTACATGAATTTTCCATGTGGGATGTAGGCCTTGCCACACTTACATGTTGATGGACGTAGTAGGATTGTAGGCTCTCCCACGAACAACCTACCGAATTGTGTTTTGTACCCCCATTGGGAATAAATATGGATGATTTTGATACTAAGTACTCTAATTTTGCTCACTTGGAATAATGGAGAAATATAGAATTCTCAAGATTATTTTATTACTAACAGAACCAGAATTACCAATGTGGTTGATATACTATGATAGGTGTATATGAATCATATATACAACCCCATTTTCCAATGTGGTGTATATCAACCACATTAATAATTATTATGTGTATTTTTTTAAAGACCAACTATTTACGATTATTAATAACTATATAAATAATACTCACCATATTCTTATATATTGATATATTCATGATTATTATATTAATATTATAACAATAATATTAACTCATAATAATATTAGTAATATTAATTAATAATAATAATAACTCATAATATTAATATTATATTATGCTTAAAAGGAGTCAATATCTTATTAATAGAGGATGTCGCATGCCTTGGAAGAGCGCTCTGAAGGTCGACTGTAAGGGTTTCTGCAATCACTGAAACAGCGCAGCGTGGCCCTTATGATCCATCCACCAAGGACCTGACCTCCTGCCGCAAACGTCAGAGCAGCCATAGGCACGAAAGTAAGGAACATGGAACCCCCACTGGGGGGAGCGCAGCCGCTCTCCCCTCAAATCACTGACATCCAGACAGAGAAGGACGCGAACATCATCTTTGGATCAGTAGATGAGGAAGTGTTCAGAGCAGAGAATGCGGGAAAAATAAGAAAACAGGACCAAGTCAGCAAGCGGACAAGACAAATGATAACCATGGGAGGACTGATAAAGCAGAGGACGAACCAAAAACAACCTCCAATACCTGCAAGCCCATTGCAGCTGAGAGGCCAAGAATAGAGCTACCAGGTCAGAAGATTGACGAATGCATCCAATACATGAGGGATCATGCCCTCATAGGAAAGTTCACCGGGTTCTGGCCAATAGAGAAAGCGTTGCGGGGTTGAATAGCGGAAAAATGGAAACCCAAGGGACATGTAACTCTGCACCTAGGTCCAAAAGGATTTTTTACTACCATCTTCCTCTGCTTGGAAGACAAGTATAGAATCATGGACAAACTCCCTTACTTCTTCAACTCAGCAGGATTATATCTCAGAGATTGGGTAGCCAAATTCAACCTGGACAAAGAAGACCTGACCTGGGCTCTGGTTTGGATACGAATGTACTCACTTCCAGAGGAATATTGGGAGGAAAGTCTACTCAAAGACATAGGAAAAGGACTAGGGGAATACATAATTGTAGCTGAAGAAACAAACCTCCAGTGATACACCTCATATACTCGGATCTGCATCTTCATGCGCTTGGATCAGGCCCTCCCAGATTCGGTAAGTCTTACTCACCATGATAACGAATGGATTCAGCCCTTAGACTATGAACATGCTCCTTTATGATGTCGGAAATGTCACGCCCATGGATATCTATTCCGAGATTGCCCTTTAAATGCCATGAATAGCACTGCAAATCCCCCAATCCCCCGTCCCAAGGTGGATTTACCAAACCTCCAAGTCGAAAGCGCTCGCATAAAAAGCCCCAGAATGGGAAAAAGCCCTTACACAATACTGCTGGAAACCCCTCAACCAGTAATAGCTTTGAAATACTAACCCAAGCCTCTGACTCACCAGATCCAAATCATAAGATCTCTCAGCCTCCGAGAGATGTTCATCGCAACCCTTCGCCCTCGGATCTTCCCCCTCAGTCCCAACCTGTGCAGGACGCTGAAACTGGACCCACTATCATCCATGAAAAGCTACAAGAGAAAACGTAGAATATGGGTGTAGATGGCTTAGCAGATCAATCCCAGAGTATGGATCCTTTGACAGCAGAAGGAAGTCAAGTGCAGCACATGGAGGAAGAACAGGACGGCGTAGATCTAGACGGGCTAGATATCCTCCAACTGGAAATGGTTTGCAACAAAAGGGACTACGACAAAATCACAGAACTCCAGCTAAATAAACTAGAAGTGGTAATTTCAAAAGCGTACCAGCAAAGACAATTTGGTATACAGCCAGGAAGCCACTGGGATGGCGGGCTCAGAACCAAAGATTTCAAAAAAAGAGGTCAGAAAACGGAGCTCCAACGGACAATAGAAGTTGGGAAAATCCTGGTAGATTTAGGTAGATACGCAAAGTTGACAAAGTACTACAAACCTTCCACAAATGTTGAGTAATGAAGCTCATCTCATGGAATTTACGAGGGCTAAATGGCCCTGGAAAAATCAGAATCCTCAAAATTATGATAAAGTTGGAAAAGCCTAAACTCTGTTTCCTGCAGGAAACTAAATGTAGCAGTGATACTTTAGAGAGGATCATTTCTAAAGCTTGGGTAGGTTGTCAATCACTAGGGGTGAATGCCTCAGGAGCTTTGGGAGGGCTTTCCATAGCCTGGGATGTAAAGGCACTATCCCTCACAGTCTTTCATGCTTCTCACCATTTCATACAAGCAAACTTTCATCTGTTGGGCAATAACATGCACAGGCTCCTCTCCAATGTTTACTTCCCTCAGGATGCAAGGAAAAAGGCCGAGCTTCTACACACTTTAGAAACTATGAACAGTCACAGAAAACACCCATTATGGATTGCAGGAGGAGACTACAACATGATCACCCAACTAGAGGATAAGATAGGCAGAAGAAACAAACTGGATCAGGAAACGAAAAACTTCAATGAATTTATCAACAATGCTTCTCTCATCGACTAGCAATTCTACAATGGAAAATATACCTGGAGCAACAAAAGAACTGGGAAACACCATAACTCATAACTGAGGAGCACAATGAACTTCTCCTAAAACCTTCACCACAACCTTCTTTCACTCTCTCTGGGACATGATCAAAACTGAGGTTTGGGAGGTAGTGGAGGAATCAAGAGCTCTTCACTGGCTGCTACCATCTCTCAACTCCACTTTTCTAGCCGTAATCCCAAAAGAAGAGGAATCTATTGCGCCAGACAAATTCAGACCGATTGCTCTATGCAATGTCATTTATAAAGTGATCTCTAAAGTCATTGCCAATAGGCTGAAACCACTCCTCCCGATGCTAATCTCGCCTGAACAGTCAGGCTATGTTGAAGGTAGACAGATTCTGGATGGAATTATCCTAACGCACGAGATCATCCACTCTCTCAAGCAAACTAGGCAGCCAGGTATGATTCTAAAACTGGACCTCTCCAAGGCTTTTGACAAACTCAGCTGGTCATACATTCAAAAAATTCTCAATGCTTTTGGCTACTCCCACATGTGGGTTTGATGGATTATGAGTCCCCTATCTTCCTCTTCTTTCTCAATTCTTGTCAATGGCTTCCCATCACGGACCTTGAGGCCCTCTAGGGGCATTAGGAAGGGTGATCCCCTCTCCCCCTTTCTCTTCATCCTAATGGATGAAGGTCTAGGTCGCCTCATCAATCACTCCCATCTCACCCAGTAGATCAAAGGTCTTTCCATTCACAGCTCCCCTGCAATAACTCACTAGCACTTTGTGGATGAAAACATGCTCTTTGGCTACCCCTCTGTTCAGGAAGCCTCCTGATTCAAATCCCTGCTCAATGATTTCTCTGAGGCCTCGGGCACGAATATCAACAAGACTAAATCGTAAATCTTCTTCTTTCATACACAACCAGTGGTCAAACTAGCTGTGGCTAGAATCTTGGGCTTCCCCATTGCCTCTCTTCCTTCCAATTATCTTGGCACCCCCCTAACTGCCTCTACCATTAAGCATTCTGCCTGGAGAAGGCTTCTGGAAAAGCTTGAACTGCATCTCAACCGTTGGACATACAGATCCCTGAACATTGCCAGTCGAGTAGTGCTCATAAAAGTAGTACTGCAGGCAATGCCACTATATTTGTTCTCAATCTTGGCAGCCCCAAAATGGGTCCACAAACAACTAAGAGACTTACAAAGAGGTTTCCTCTGGGGAAACACTTCCATCAATCATAAATGGGCCCTGGTTAAATGGAATAATATCTGCACTACTAGGGAAAAACGCGGTATTGGACTAAGAGACCCAAATCATAGCAATGCAATCATGAGCGCCAAAATATGTTGGCAATGGCTCTCCTCACTCGGAAAACCCTGGGCTATCATCTGGACCACTAAGTATGCCAACAACAGGCCACAGGAGGAACTCATACACTACATTCCCACCATCCAGGGCTCAATGATATGGAACGCGGCTAGACAACACTTTCAGTTGATCCAGCAACACAGTTTCTGGGAAGTACGAAATGGTCGAACGACCCGATTCTGGATGGATGCCTGGAACCAAATGCCAAAGCTAAATGGGCTCCTACACATCCCCCCCAATTTCCTTGGCGAGGACCAACAAAAACAAAAAATATGGGAGTACTGGGAACAGGAACAAGAGCTAGGATATCGAAAGTGGAAGCAGGGTATCCAGCTAACCAGGAACGAGGATCATCCCTTCACAGCCGAGCTGGAAAGACAGCTACAACGAAGAAGCATGAGATACTTAGCGGACAAAGACATTTTGCGATGGGGCTACAGGCCTAAGGGGGCCTTCACCACTGCAGAAGCCTACAAAATTGTAAGCACAAACCCCACCCTGATAGATCCAATATGGTCCAAAATATGGAAGTTAAACTCTTGGTCAAAAGTTTCACTCTTCTTATGGCTGGGTGGGCACAAAAAATTCTAACTTGGGAACAACTCTGGAGAAGAAATTATCATGGCCCCTCCATGTGTGTAAACTGCAAATCTCAATAGGAAACTACTCAGCACCTACTGGATGACTGTCCCTTGGCTAATCTACTATGGGAAAAGGCAAGCTTCAGGAGTCAGAGAAGATGTAGGCTTTCAAATGACATAACAAACACATTAAGACACTAGCCAACGCATCCATATAAATGTGAAATCCTCAACCACCTATGGTGCTTGCTTCCTAGCCTGTTTCTATGGAATATATGGAAAGAGAGAAATAAAAAGATATTTAAAGACCAATACTCCTTGATTGATGTCATCTGGAGAAAGGTATGTGGGAACCTAGAAGAAACGTTGAAGCTCAGATTATGGAACAAGGAAGATCTTCCAACTCAAGACAATGGGAAAGCCATATGGGACAACTGGAATTTACAACTTCCCGAGCAGTCCTACAACATAACTAATCACAAAAGCAGCAAAACGGGTCAGACCTCCTGGATCGCCCCATCTAAGCACTCCTACAAACTCAATTTTGATGGAGCCTCAAAAGCCAATCCCAGGAATGCAGGCTACGGTGGAATCATCAGAGACTATGAAGGCAAGCCTCTACAGATTTATTATGGAAATATTGGATGGGACACAAACAACTCGGCTGAGTTGGAAGGTCTCTGGTAGGGACTCATTCTTTTAAGGCAAAACAACTTTAGCCCCTTGGAGGTAGAAGGAGACACCCAAATCCTGATCAACATGGCCAAGCACCTCCTGAGTGGTTCAAATGCAAAAAAAATTGCTATGAGCTGGAGGCTTGAAGCAAGGATGGAAGCTATGGAGCAAGAATTATCCAACAACAGAGCCATCACCTTCAACCACACAAGAAGAGAAGGCAACAAAGTCGATGATCTCCAAGCCAACATTGGCATGGAAAGCGACCTTACTCTACAAGCAGGAACTCTCGACATTCTAAGAAATCATGCACAAGCTCAAGAATGCATTCACCTGGTTCCAAATGACGCCAACCTCTCGGATGCGGGTGCCAGCTAGCACAATTTGGTTGACGGGATAGGGGTCTCGTGAAGGCCACATGCCCATCACGTGCAAGGCTTACCTGGGAAATGGAGGAGCAAGTCACTCCAGGACAGTGGCTTTAATAGCCACAGGTTGGCAGGCCGGGAGCATTAACACTCCAGCCTCTCTCGGTTGCGCTACCCATCTCAGCTCTGCGATGGATGTGATGGCCACCTTAATGGCGGAAGACCACCGAGGTAGAGCTGGGAGCTCTATTTACAGAGGCCCTCTCTGCGTCCCTGTCCACCTGCTATCTGATTTTTGGTTGATTCGTTTCCAAGTTCTGGTTAATATAGGCTCTGCCCTATTCTGTTACAGCCTAAACCTTCTTGTCCACCTTGATTATTCCCTAAACCTCCCTGCCAGTATGGTCCGTGAGCGTCAAAATATGTTGAGTCGTCGAGGAACCAAAAGAGGAGGAACCTCGCGGCGCCCAGCGGCGGAGGAGACTCGGCCACCTTGCCATTGCCCGCACTGCCATTGCTTCTGTCATTGCCCCAGCTCTATCGCCTCCAATCCCTCTTAGCCTAACCAATTCCTGGAGTCTAGCTCCCCCAGAACCTCAGATGCCCTCTTCTTTGGCTCCGCCACCTTCTCCTTTGACACTCACCTGACTCGCCCGCATATTAACGCCCACATTTCAGTCATGTTTATTGATGAATCTGAGGAAGAAGGCGGCACCAGCGCTCCACCTAAATTTGCACCTTCTCGAGACGAGACCCACGAGGGCAACTTGGCCCAGGCAGACAAAGGCAAGTCTGAAGAGGTGTCGAATCCTCAGAAGGATAGCAGCCAATGTCAACATGCAGCAGCCGAGGAAGCTGCAACCACGGAGTAGGACGAGGACTACTACAGACCCTGCCCAATTGTGGAGGACGAGCCAGAGGAGTAGCTCGCTGCTTCGATTCTGGCTCTGATGCATGGTTCGGGTTTTGGCTCTTGGTCTCTCTGGTCAGGTTTCTTTTTCCACTTGTCTTTGTTAGCCTAAGTGTCGTTTTGTCAAGGCTGGTCATGCCGTATACGTGTCTTATTATCTATGTTTTGGGTATTTTGGGGATGAGAAAGATGGCCAGTGTGGCTCTCCCCTGTGTGAAATTTTGTTCAACACTTCGGCCTAGTTCACTCTTTTGGTTCTGGTTCTCCCCTCCGTGGGATTTTTCTGGTCCTCGCCTGCGTGGGAATTTTTTGGGTCCTAAGCACATGCATTACTTGGTTGATTCTCTCTGCCATTATCTCTGGCAGTAGGATCCCGCTGTTAGCCTAATTGCAACTGTATTTTCGTTTGTTGTATATAATAGAATAGTCCAATTCAGAAAAAAAAAATATAATAAATAAATAAATAATAAATAAAAATAAAAATAAACAAATTAAAAAAATTAAAAAATAAAATCAATAAAATAAATAACTATAAAATCAAAATTAATTAATATTTAATAAAAATAAATTAAAACTATAATAAATAATTCATACATAAATTAATAAAAAATATTATATTATGCTTTAATATTATAATACTTAATTAATAGTATTATATATTAATATTAAGTAATATAATATTAATATATTATTACTTAATAACTTCTTATTATTGAATTCAGGCTTTTGTGATCCATCATGAATTATGAAAAGTCTTTTGGTAGAAATCACATAACACAATTTTTTGGTCTACGTGTTTCCAGCCAACTAGTGTGGTTCATCATCACGATGAGATAAAGAGGGAGACCATGGAAATAACTTAAACATAGATCAATCTAGAGAACAAAATTTCAAATAATGGCTATTTTTAAAAAATAATATTTAAATTATGACATTAACAAATATTATTAAGTAACAACTATATTAAACTACTAGTTTTTGAAAATTTATATTTAAATTAGTTTATTAAAATAAAATGTTATTAAAAGATCTATGAATGGGAAATAATATAAAAATACAACTAACAAGAATAAAAAAGTCAAAGTCAATAATATTTAAATTATGATATAATTTTAAAAACAAATATTAATTAATCACTATATTACGGTTTAATTTTTCACTATTTAAATTGAATACATATTCATATATATTAAATTTTTTTGTTAATGGGAAGTAATCAAAAAAATATAACAAGAATAAATAAAAAAATAAATAAAATCCAAGTCAATAATATTTAAATTATGATATTATTTCTTTAAAACAATATTATGAAGTAACTACTAAAGTTTTGAAAAATATGTTTAAAATTAATTCATTAAAATCCAAAAATATATAAAAAACTAATATTATATAAATAAATCAAAAAATAATAACTACGAAAAAAGTCAAGACTTCCCAAACCATGAAGCGAAGTAAAAAAAATTATAAATGTAGAGACCTAAACCGAGACAAGATCATATCACAAAAAATTAAAATCGGAATAAAAAAAAAAAACCATAAAGACAAATATATATATATATATAATATAATTACTTTTGTTATGTCATTCCTTACATAAAATCTCTTGTAATTTTAATTATTATTATTATAATAATAACATTAACTCATAATAACAACCATGGTCCAATAATAATTAGAATTATGATCAAGGAATAATAAACCGAAGGGAGTAATACTAAAACCTTAAGTGATTATGAACCCAATGGAATAATATTAAACCCGAGGTACTAATATTATAAACCCAATGTATATAAACCTTAAGATAAATATTATAAACACTAAAATAAACATGATTGACCATCATTGATTTTCATATTGAGACAATTCTTCTGACAATTCCATGTTGGACCATCGTTGACAATAGTTGAGATCATAATAAGCCATGGTTTACCATGGAATAATAAAACCAAGGAATTGATATTATAATCCCAAGAACAATAAATCCAAGGGATTAATGCTAAAACCCTAATGGATTATGAACCTAAGAGAATAATATTAAACCCAAGGGACTAACATTATAAACCCAATGTATATAAGCACTAAGTGGAGACAATTCTTGTCATAATGGGAGATCGGGCAATGATTGGCCACAATTGACCATGGTTGGTTATGGTTGACCATGGTTGACCATGATTGATATATTAAGCCCAATTTAATAATAAATCAAAGTTAATAATAAACCCAAGGGATTGATATTATGAATCCAAAGGAAGCATAAACCTAAGAGATTAATACTAAAATCCCAATGGATTATGAACCTCAGGGAATAATATTAAACCCAAGGGACTAATATTATAAACCCAACATCAGTAAACCCAAATATAAACATTAAAAACACTAAGATAAACATTGTTTATTTTCATGGTGAGACAATCCTTGTTACAATGTCACATTCAACCATGTTTGAACATGGATTGCTATGATTGACAATGTTTGACCATGATTGATATTATAAAACTAAGGGGATAATAAACCCATGGGATTCATATTGTAAACCCAAATGAATAATAAACCCAAGGGAATAATATTAAACCCAATGGACTAACATTATCAACCCAACATATATAAACACTAAAATAAATATTATAAACAATAAAATAAACATGATTGGCCATCGTTGATTTTCATATTGAGATAATCCTTATCACAATTTTTTTGTTAGACCATGGATAACCATGGTTGACTAAGGAATAAAAAACCCAAATGATTGATATTATAAACCCAAAGGAAAAATAAATCTGAGGGATTAATACTAAAACCCCGAGGGATTATGAAACTAAGGGAATAATAGTAAACCCAAAGGACTAATATTATAAACCCAAGGTGTAAAAGCCCTAAGATAAATATTAAAAATACTAAAATAAACATGGTTAAATTAATAAACCCTAATAATTAATATTTTAAACTCAAGGTATTAATAAACCAAAAGGGATTATTAATATTATAAACCCAAGGAACTAATAAGCACAAGCATTTACTCCCCAATGCATGTGTCCCCAAAGGTTGACAAGATGGCAAAGGAATGAGTTGGCAAGTGGCATTGCCACATGGGCACCCATAAGCTCTCACACACAGTAGTTAATCCATCTTACAGTAATTTTAATTGCCATTCAATGCGGCACTCGACCCAATTCATCAGCGCAATCCTGCCTCAACTCTACATCATGGAGGCCTCAGGTAATATTCGACCCACCTCCTATGTTTTTACTCCTCTACCACTAAATTGCACTTGACCCCTGGATGTTGTCAAGCTAAGCATACACACTGCAACAAGCAGGCAATAAAATATCCTCTGCTTCATAGACTTGGGAATGGGCATCCATTACTCTCAGAGCCTGATATATAATTTGACTCTTGCCTCAAAGCCTTCTGAGCCTTCTACCACCAAATCCCTGCTTAGTTCCAACTTCACACAGGCAGCCCCCTCATCCCCATGTCAATATGCCTAGACTACGCCAACGTATGTGTAGCAGGAGAGGCAGCATCAGAGGGAGACTGTAATGCTCCTCGCCCTCAATGGTTTCTGAATCCTCTTCCCCCTCATCAAATTAACTCTTAGCCCATTACCCTACTATGTGTAGTGGCAGAGGCTGCACTCGCACTATTCGTCCCCTGCCCCCTCAAACCTGTCCATTTCCATCCGCTTCATGTTCCATCTCCCAACAAGCCAACCATTCAGCGTAATTCACCTGCAATTGTACTCTGAATCAACCTATTATCATGACCACCATTACAATTATGTTCTAGGAGGTGCCTTTGAATGATGAAGGTTGTCCCACTCAGGCAACGGAGAAAAGTGATACAGCTCAAGGCGAGCCTTCTACCACAGAGCAAAATCATGCAAGTCAAGCGAAGGAAGAAATGGGTAAGATGCAGGAAGACAACGAGGACTTAGATGCTTACAGATGTCTCATTGTTGAAGAACATCCGACAGCACGAAATGATAGCTAACACAACACGCATATTCAAGTTCCATGTTCCAGGCAACCAATTTTATGGGTTTACTTTTGAATTTTTAAGCATAATAGTTAGTTTTGAAATTGATTTCAATAGAACATTGTTATATGTTTCCATGTTGGTTTCCCCTGTGAGGGAAACAAATTTATTTAGGATTGGACTGGTTTTCCACATCTGGCTAGTCCTCATTTTGTTTTTGTTGCAATATGCCATGAACCTTGGCTAGGAACTACAGAGGCTAGAGCCTCCTTGTATTATTTTGTCACAGTAATAAATTTTAGACTTATTTAGAAAATAAAAAATAAACACAACCATTTAATATTATAAACCCAAGGAGTTGGCGAACCCAAGGGATAAATATTAAAAACCTAAGGGACCAAGAAATTTAAGGGATCAATATTACAAACACAAGATATTAATAAACATGACAATGATTGATATTATAAACCCAAGTTAATAATAAACCCAAGGGATTAATACTAAAATCCCAAGGGATTATGAACGCAAGGCAAAAATATTAAACCGAAGAGACTAATATTATAAACCAAAAATTTGTTAATTGTAATATAAATATTACAAATGCTAAAATAAACATGGTTTATTGTCATAGAGAGATAATCCTTGTCACAATGAGACATTGAACCATGGTTGGCCATGGTTGGATATGATTGAAAATGAATGACCATGATTGATATTATAAACCCAAGGGAATAATAAACCCAAAGGATTGATATTATAAATCCAAAGGAATAATAAACCCAAGGGATTAATATCAAAACCCCAAGGGATTATGAACCCAAGGAAATAATATTAAACCCAAGGGACTAATATTATAAACCGAATGTATATAAACCCTAAGATAAATATTATAAACACTAAAATAAGAATGATTGACCATCATTGATTTTCATATTGAGAAAATCCTTATCAGAATTCCATGTTGGACCATGGTTGACCATGGTTGACTTCATAATAAACCCAAGCGATTAATATTATAAACATAAAGGAATAAAAAAACAAAGGGATTAATAACAACACCCCAAGGGCTTGTGAACCTAAGGGAATAATATGAAACCCAAGGGAATAATATTATAAACCCATCGTATATAAACCCTATGTGGAGAATTTTTTTCATAATATGAGATCAGGCCATGATTGACCACAATTGACCATAGTCATTTATGGTTGATCTTGATTGATATTATAAACATAAGTTAATAATAAACCTAAAGGATTGATATAACCCAATGGATTAATACTAAAATCCAACGGATCATGAAGAAAAGGGAATAATATCAAACCCAAGGGACTAACATTATAAACCCAACATTGGTAAACCAAAATCTAAATATTACAAACACTAAATCAAACATGATTTATTTTCAGGGTCAGACAATCCTTGTCACAATGCGACATTTCACCATGGTTGACCATGGTTAGCTATGATTGACAATGGCTTACCATCATTGATATTATGAACCTAAGGGAATAATAAACCCAATGGATTGATATTATAAACCCAAAGGAATAACAAACCCAGGGGATTAATACTAAAACCCCAAGGGATTATCAACCCAAGGAAAAAATATTAAACCCAAGGGACTAATATTATAAACCCAACATTGTTAAACCTAAATATAAATACTATAAACACTAAAACAAACATGGTTTACTTTCATGGTGAGACAATCATTGTCACAATGTGACATTCAACCATGGGTTACCATTGTTCGCTATGACTAACAATGGTTAACCATGATTGATATTATAAACCTAAGGGAATAATAAATCCAAGGGATTGGTACTATAAACCCAAAGGAATAATAAACTCAAGGGATTAATACGAAAACCCCAAGAGATTATGATCCTAAGGGAAAAGCATGAAACTAAAGGGACTAATATTATAAACCCAACATTGGTAAACCCAAACATAAGTATTACAAACACTAAAATAAAAATGGTTTATCTTCATTGTTCAATGATGGTTGTCCATGTTTGGCTATGATTGACAATGGTTGACCATGATTAATATTATAAACCTAACGGAATAATAAATCCAAGGGATTGATATCAGAAACCCAAAGGAATAATAAATCGAAGGGATTAATACTAGAAACTCAAGGGATTATGAATCCAAGAAAATAATATTAAACATAAGGGACTAATATTATAAACCCAAAGTATATAAAACCTAACAAAAATATTATAAACAGTAAAATAAACATGATTGACCATTGTTGATTTTCATATTGAGACAATACTTATCACAATTTCATGTTAGACCATGGTTGACCATGGTTGAAACTATAATAAACCCAAGCGATTGATATTCTAATCCCAAGGGAAAAATAAACCCTAGGGAATAATATTAAAACGAATGTACTAATATTATAAACCCAAGGTATAAAAACCTTAAGATAAATCATAAAAATAATAAAATAAACATGGTTGAATTAGTAAACCCTAAGAATTAATATTTTAAACTCAAGGAGTTAATAAAAGAAAGGGATTATTAATATTATAAACCCAAGGAAGTAATAAACCTCATTGTTTTATATTATAAATCCAATGAATTAATGAACCCACGGGATAAATTTTAAAAACGTAGGGAATGAAGAAGCACAGGGGTTTGATATTACAAACACGAGAGATTAATAAATCTAACCATGATTGATATTATAAACCCAACTTCAAAATAAACTAAAGGGATTAATACTAAAACTCCAAGGAAACAATATTAAACCCAAGATACTAATGTTATAAACCCAAGAGTCATGAACCCTAATTTAAATATTACAAACACTAAAATAATGATTGGTTTATTTTCATTGTGAGATAATCGTTGTCACAATGGGACATTCAGCCATGGTTGACCATGGTTGGCTATGATTTACAATGCTTTACCATGATCGATATTATAAACTGAAGGGAATAATAGACCCAAGGGACTCATACTATAAACACAAAGGAATAATAAACCCAAGGGATTATCAGCCCAAGGGATTAATATTAAACCCAAGGAACTAATATTATAAACTCAATGTTTATAAACCCTAAGATAAATATTATAAACACTAAAACAAAAATGATTGACCATCATTTATTTTCATATTGAAAAAATCCTTATCACAATTCCATGTTAGGCCATGGGTTACCATGGTTTACATCATAATGAACCATGGTTGACCATGGAATAATAAACCCAACTGATTGATATTATAATCCCAACGGAACAATAAACCCAAGGGAAAAATTCTAAAGCCCCAAGGGATTATGAACCTAAAGGAATAATATTAAACCAAAGGGACAAATATTATAAGTTGAAGGTATAAAAACCCTAAGATAAATATTAAAAGTACTAAAATAAACAAGGTTGAATTAATAAACCCTAAGAATTAATATTTCAAACTCAAGGGATTATTAAATTATAAACCGAACAAACTAGTGAACCCAACTGTCTAATATTTTAAACCAAAGGAATTAGTGAACCCAAGGGATAAATATTAAAAACCTAAGGCATCAAGAAGCGCAAGCGATCGATATTACAAATGCGACATTAATAAAGCTTGCAAGGAGTGATATTATAAACACATGTTAACAATAAACCCAAGGGATTAATACTAAAGCCCCAAGGGATTACGAAACCAATGAAATAATATTAAACCCAAAAGACTAATACTATAAACCCAACATTCATAAACACTAATATAAATATTACAAACATTAAAATAAACATAGTTTATTTTCATGGTGACACAATCCTTGTCACAATGCGACATTCAACCATCGTTGACCATGGTTGGCTATGATTTCCAATGGTTGACCATGATTGATATTATAAACCTAAGGGAATAATAAACCTAAGGGATTGATATTATAAACCCAAAAGGGATATTAAACCCAAGGGATTAATACTAAAACCCCAAGTGATTATGAACCCAAGGGAACAATATTAAACCCAAGGGACTAATACTATAAACCCCACATATAGGAAACCTATGATAAATATTACAAATGTTAAAATAAACATGATTGACCATTGTTGATTTTCATATTGAGACAATACTTATCACAATTCCATCTCGAACCATGTTTGACCATGGTTGACTTCATAATAAATCGTGGTTGATGGGGGAAGAATAAATCTAAGCGATTCATATTATAAACCAAATGGAACATTAAACCCAAGTGATTAATACTAAAACCCCAACTGATTATGAATCTAAGGGAATAATATTAAACCCAAGGGACTCATATTATAAACCCAACATTCATAAACCCATATATAAATATTACAGACACTAGAATAAACAAGGTTTATTTTCATGGTGAGACAATCCTTGTCAGAATGCAACATTCAACCATGTTTGAACATGATTGCCTATGATTGACAATGGTTGACCATCATTTATATTATTAACCTAAGGGAATAATAAACACAAGGGATTATGAACCCGAGGGACTAATTTTATAAACCCAACATTGGTAAACCCAAATACAAATATTACTAACAATAAAATAAACATTGTTCATTTTCATGGTGAGACAATCCTAGTCACAATGAGACATTAAAGCATGGTTAACCATGGTTGGTTATGATTAAAAATGGTTGACCATGATTGATATTATAAACCTGAGGGAATAATAAACCCAGGAGATTAATACTAAAACCAAAAGGGATTATGAACCCAAGGGTCTAATATTATAAACCCAACATATATAAACCCTCAGATAAATATTATAAACACTGAAATAAACATGATTGACCATCATTGATTTTCATTTTGAGACAATCCTTATCACAATTCCATGTTGGACCATGGTTGAGCATGGTTGATATGATAGTAAACGATGGTTGACCACAAAATAATAAACTCAAGAAATTGATATTATAAACCCAAAGTAAGAATAAACCCAAGAGATTAATACTAAAACACCAAGTTATTATGAAACTAAGGGAATTTAAACAAAAGGGACTAATATTTCAAGCCCAAGGTATACAAACCCTAAGATAAATATGAAAAATACTAAAATAAACATGGTTGAATTAATAAACCCTAATAGTTAATATTTTAAACTTAGGGGATTTATAAACGAAAGGGATTATTAATATTAGAAACCCAAGGAAGCAATAAACCTAACTATTCAATGTTATAATCCCATGGAATTAGTGAACCCAAGGGATAAATATTGAAAACCTAAGGGATGAATAAGCACAAGGGATTGATATTTCAAACACAAGAGATTAATAAAGCTTACCATGATAGATATTATAAACCCAACCTAATAATAAACTCAAGGGATTAATACTAAAACCCCAAGGGATTGTGAACCCAAAGGAATAATATTAAAACCGAGAGAGTAATATTATAAACCCAACCTTGGTAAACCCTAATATAAGTATTGCAATCACTAAAATAAACACGGTATATTTTCATCGTGAGATAATCCATGTCACAATGTGACATTCAACCATGGTTGACCATGGTTGTGTATGATTGACAATGGTTGACCGTGATTGGTATTGTAAACCTAAGGAAATAATAAACCTAAAGGATTGATATTATAAACCCAAGCGATTAATACAAAAAACCCAAGGGATTATGAACCCAATGAAATAATATTAAACCCAAAGGACTAATATTATAAACCCAACTTATATAAATATTAAGGTAAATATTACAAATCCTGAAATAAACAATATTGAGCATCACTTATTGTTGATTGGGGAGTAATAAACCCAAGCGATTGATATTATAAACCCAAACAAACAATAATCCCAAGGGATTAATACTAAAACCTCAAGGGATTAAGAACCTAAGTGAATAATATTAAATCCAAGGGACTAACATTATAAACCCATGGTATATAAGCCATAAGTGGAGACATTTTTTTGTCATAATGTGAGATTGGACCATGATTGACCACAGTTGACCATGGTTGGTTGTGGTTGACCATGGTTTATCGTATAAGCCAAAGTTAATAATAAACCCAAGGGATTGATATTATATCACTTCATCCATGTATATTGCTAATGACATACACCATATGTGAATGATTAAAATAAATGAAAAACCCCGTTCATTTTTTATTACATCAAACCAATAGATTTTATACCCATATCAAGTATAATATTCATACTCCTTGTCTAGATAGAGCCAAAACAATTTACTTTTTTAAAATATTCCATTCTGAAGGGGTGAAGTGTGACCAAATAGAAGATCAACCTTTTTCCAAACCGCATCAAGACTACTACAAACATAAAATTTAGAGTGACTTCTATCATACATATGTTTTAGAACAACCGAGTCATATTTTCAGCTGCTTACATTTTCCAATAATGAAAAAAATCCCAAGTATCCAATTCATATTGGCCTTATGTTTTTAAAGGCCTTTGTAAATGGAGTCCTTACAAAATAGTTTTGTGTATGCGGGAATTTTGTTGGTAAGGATAAAACAACCATTGGTCCAACAATAGACTCTAATTTGTATTTTAAATCTATGAGTCGCAAGTGACAACAAGATATGTGCCCATTCTGATTAAGGTATTAAGCAGCGAAATAATTGTCTTCATTATTGAGGAAAGGAACCATAAATCCAAATTCGTTCATAGAGACATGCTTGCAATGTAATAATAGAGAAGGGTTTTGTAAAACATTCTTCCATTGCTTACAAACAATGCTAAACTTTATGACAACCGATAAATGGAGCAAGAGGAAGACAATTTCAAGAATTTCAAATGGAGGACAACTCCAAATACTCGGATCCATGATCAAATAATGAAATCACCTAACATAAAAAAGCACATTTGATATCAACAAAAAAATTTAATGTTAAATAAAATTAAAGGTAACATACATACAAATTTACCATCTACACATACATAAAAAATTCACATGATATACAAATTGTATAAAATTGAACATTAGTACAAGATTGAACAAAATTCCACAATTTTATAAGCCTAATCTCTATAATCCAATATTATTAATGTTAGTAATCCTAATATTATGTTTATATTAATGTCTACATTTAATATTAACATTATAATGTTTCTATTAATATATTTTTGATATAGATATGAAGTTTTTTTTTCAATATAAATATTAACATTAAACCAAATTTGTTTATGTTAAAAAACCTAAAATTCAAAACCTCCTATTATAAATTAACACAATTCTACATTAACCAAACGATATAAAATTGCCAAATATTTTAATCCTAACATCACCAAACCTACATAAACCTAAGCTTATTAAGTGTAATGTTTAAT
>APFE031487970.1:6326-40054 GCA_000404065.3 Pinus taeda | reverse complement strand
ATATAGATTTTATACATAAACTTATATTATAATTAAAATCTATGATAGTTTCTAAAAAAGAAAATATTCTATCAAATTTGGGGAGTGAAAGTGGTGGAAAACAGGGATGGAGACTCATTCCTGAACCTTAAAATGAAATCGAACTAAGTTGTCTTATCATTAATGGTTTGAGAAATAACATTGAACAAAAATCATCACTTAAAAATTAACACTAAGATGCTCAACCAACTTATATTGTTTAGAATTCAATCTATAGAATCTATTGATGCATTCAAATGTTTTCAATGCATTTATTGCAATCTATTGGAAGAATTTAATATCTTTCTGGATACATTGATTTCAAATTTTATTTTATTCAATTGATTGCAATCAATGCTTTTAATAAATTTAAATGCATCAATAACTTGCATATAATGAACACATTAGATTTATTGATTAAAATTCATTCAATGCATACAAATGTATTAATTAAAATAAAATCTATTCAACACATGAAAAATTAGTGATAAAATCTAAATGAATCAAAAGATATTATAGAAATTTACTAGTAAATTCTACTCAATCAAAAAATTCAATTCTATTGAAGTTTCTAAGTCTAACAGTTAGAAACTCTCCATGTAATTTATAATTTATTCCTTCCTACTTGTTATGATTAATTAACAAGTTAGTTACCATGTAAATACAAAAAATAAACACAAGTACATGACCAACACATTATTGTTTATCAGCTGAAGGAAATAGAAACAAGCACGCAAATGACACCATTATTTTTGGACTAACGTCCCCCAAAAAACCCAATGCGGGAAAATCAGTGCAACTATCTGAGGGTTTGATTTATTAAGTAGTTGTAGAATACAATCTCACTGCCAAATCTGGCTCACCCAAAAGAGAAAAATCTTGGAAATAGTACCTCTCCTTTAGAGATAGATACATGGGCTGAAACCCTGGATAAACACTCCGGAAGCTCCTGAGCTCCAATGTTCCCCACGACAAACCCCATCATCAGCCTCTACAGACTGCATCAGCCTCTTCTTACCTTTGTGTTAGCTTTCCCAGCACTTCCAATAGTTCCCATCAATTCTAGCTTCTGCCCTCTACGTTAGTGTTCTAGTTAATTCTCGCAATTCCCCATAGTTCCACCTATTCCAAACAATTCTAACTTTTTCCCTCTGCGTAAGATTTCCTGGATATTTTGGTAGTTCATGAAAGTTTGAGTTGTTGCTGCCTATTCTGGCTTCTACCCTCTACATCGGCCTTCTCTTTTGTTTTAGCAGTTCCGGGCAGTTCCGGTTGTTCCCGACAATTCTAGCTTCTTCCCTCTACGTCAGCTTTCCCAGCTACTACTTTCATCCTCGCAACACTATCTCTACCTCTCTCCTTTTGTATTCTATACCCCTCAGCTACAACTCCAGATCACTGTCTCAACTTTCTCAGCAAACATAGCCACATAAATTCTAAATCTTGATCTCTTGGTGTATTCTCCAAGTGACCCTCAAGCCTCCTCTTACACTTTTCTCATTGAAAAATCAACAGCCGAGATGAAGTCCCTAATCAACAACTAAGATTAGATCTAGTTTTATCCGTGAATTTTTTACCATTCTAACACTTTTTTATATTAGTTCACATTAATATTTTAATTTCATTAACTTTAAACTTAGGGACTCCATTAAAAATATTAATTATTTTAATATCTTCCAAACTATTTATAATATGCCCAATCCCTTTCTCGGTATGGGAGATATCATGTGCCATAGTCTCTCAACCAATTTTTGTGGTTGGAGAACATCCAATGGTACCCAAAATCAAAACTCCCACTTCGAAAGGATTCTGCTCTAGCAATACTCCTCACTGAGCATCACCCTCATAATCTAGCATTGGTCCCTCTATTGATGCTAGGCCTGTTACCCATCATCTGCATTGTTGCATTTTATTATGCTATCCATGGCTTTTCCACTACCATTGTTGCATCTGTACTATAGCTCCCTCTGCATTTATGCTACTGCCCATGGCCCTGCCACTACCACTGTTGCATCTATGCTACATCCCCTCTAATCATGGTACATCATGTTTCCCATAACACTGCCACTACTAACTATTGCACTGACACTCCATTACTGAAAATTAAGTAACTGATCTCCCAACACTGACATCTCTGTCAAACTAGAGACACTCCTAATGTTGAAGCTCCCTTTATCGCTGACAAGTGCTCCTTCTCTAACCTCTATGCTACTGCAACAACTCCCTACATCTATCACCATTGCACACCTCTCTGTGTCATCCTGCAGTGGTGCAACACTTCCATTCCGCTCGCATTATTGTAGCCATGTAGCCTCATGCTGTGATGGGAATCCTGCATTGTAGCTCTTTCTACCACTCCATCCTCATGCATCTTTATCGATTCCTTCCAGTATGTCTACACCTCTCCGGGGCTCTCATATTCAGGTATAATCCAAGAGGTTGGGTACTTCAAGGATCCTACCCCTCATCTTCTTTAGTCCTCTTGACTACAGGTCAACGTCTCCCCACTTTCACTCAAGTGGTATGTGTGCACTCATGGCACAGTCATCATCTCTCCCCACTTCCTTCTTTGCCCTTGCTAGCACTGCCTTCGTCTCTGAACCCTCTTCCTTACTGTTCTTCCTCAAACATTGGATTGCATAATGACCCAGATCCCAAAAGTGGAAGCATTTGACCTTGGATAGGTCCTTCTTCTTCAGCTTTTCTTAATTACCCTCAAATGGTAGGCCAACATCCACCTCCTCCTTCTCGATTCTAATCCCCTTTCTATTACTTCCCATCTTGGTCACCCTCTTGATCTCTTCTTGGTGAAGAGCCACCCATATTTCCTCCTAATTTGGAAAGGTCACCCCATTGGGCCTTGAAATTGTCATTCACTTCCATTACATTTTCACTTATATTTCCATTTTATCACCTTCAGTCCACCTCTATTTCATTACATTTACTACCATTTCATTACATTTACTTTACCATTATCATTATTGGGGCACAAATTATGTTTTTCCAAACTTTATTAATTTGTAGCATTTTTAAGTGAATTTATGGTTAAAAATTAGAAAATAATGTGCATATTTCATACCTAACAAGTGGGATGAGATTGTTGACATGCGTAGGTCAAAAGGAAGCTTCCAAAACACCCTTATGTGACCTCCCAAAACCAAATTCGAATTTGAGTAAAAAAGATCATGGGATCATCAGCATATGTGTCTCATTTCCTATTTGTATTAAAATTCTAAGAAGACATGTGTCTTATCATTTCCTATTTTAATTGTAACTCTAGAGATATGGGGACAGATTCATGGATTCTCACTAATGAGATAGCTTCTCATCTTATTGTATAAATAGGGGAAGTTTTCTCCTATCATTTTCACGTGTAAAATTGGAGTTATGATCAAGCTTTGAATACATAATTAGATTGTGGCACCTTACTCATGAATGTTCCTTGATTTTAACTTGGTTTTGCTTACATACGGAGTATCTCAATTTATCATCTCTCACACTTTTAGATCAGCTACCTAAAATGTGTGAGATTTAATTGCTTTTATATATTAATGTTCATTTTCTTTCTTAGTATTAGTTTTAGAATGACTGTGTAATCCTTGCTTTTCTAAGAACATTTGAATAGGAATGATTTATGTAATTTACAATTGGATTAAGTTTGAGGCAAGAGCTCATAGTTATTTAGTTTCCTTTCATGTTCTGTTATTTACTTTCTTGGATCAACTATCAATTCATTGTATAATTGAATAAAAGATTAGGCCAAGAAGGTGACTTCGAATTGGGTGATTGAATGTTCAACCTATACAATCATTGAGATTTACTTTTTCATGATTTTATTTTTGCTTTTAAGATCCTCATTTAATTGCATTAACTAATATCCCTAAATATCATTCTAAGAAATTGTTTTGATCATATTTGAAGATTGAATATTTGAATATTTAATACATGCAATTACTGAGTTATTTTCTGCACACCTTACTTGATTTTCTAAGAAATTAGAAGTTAAAGTATAAATAGTTTCATACACATCATCTCAAGAATGTAACACTTCATCACTGAATGATGGAGTAACTAAGTATACATTAGCTGTTTTTTCTTTCACACGTTAGTTGAATTTCATTTTCATTATTTGATCTCATAGATTAGATGAACTGGTTTTCATTATTTGTAGTTAGATTGATCTAAACTGAAAGACAAATTCTACACATACAATGCACGCATGTTGCACTTTATGAAACCCCCCAGTTGACAAATTAAATGACAAGCAATCACTTTGCCCCAACATTTTGGCATTGATACTGAGGAAGTGTGCATAGGAACTAGCTTTTGGTTTAGAGTGTATTTCATTATTTTTGTTTTTACTAACCATTTATGGACAAGGGATCTAGAATGTAGCCCAAAGACTACATTGAGGAATGTTATCAAGAAGCGGTTATGCCACAATATTCATCGATTCTTCAAGAAATCTTTGCAGCAAATCTAAAGGTGAAGTCAACTTTGCATATCCTTACAAACAATCAAGTACATTTTTCAAGTTGGGATATGAGCATTTTAAAAATTCTAATCCGTAAATGGCTTCATTGGAAGCATGAATATACTTAAAAAATAAAATAAAAAATAGTTCTTAGATAGATAGGAAAAATAAAAATAATTTTTTTATAGTTTTTAGGATAAATTTGATGTTTTATGGTGCAGTAAGAACCACACATCTCCTAACCCTTGGTAGGAAAAATTTGCAATAAAAAAAATGGTTGAGAACAACGAGCGAAAGTTAAAATCAAAAACGATAATTTAAGGTATGAGATCAAGCCTGTTAATTTTATTTTTGCAAAATTTACAAAGGAATTCATTGATAAAATCTTGACTATGCCAGCAAAATAAATCTCTCAAGTATGGTCTCGTTCTGCACTTTGTGTAAACTAGAGGATCAAAAAAAGAAATTGTTTTATTAGTATGTCACAAAAATTATTTAGCTAGTGCAAGACTTGAAAATCCATGTGAAAAAATCCTTACCTCTCAAATGCAAGAGTTTTCTGCGGGATGACAAAAATAATGTAGTAAGATTTCTTTAAAGCGTTGTCCCATTTTTTATCTCATTCCAGATTTCGAGCCTGCCTGAATTTTCTATAGGATGATTGATATAGTGAGAACTTCCCTTTTCATTTTATGGAAGACATCCATGTATCCACAAGCCCAACCTTCAAAACTTGCAAATCAAAAATACCAGAACATTTCTAGAAAAGGCAACAGCATAAACACACAATTTTAAAATCCAAGTTGTGAGCAAACTAGGGTGAATATGAAAAAACTAAGACATGGGTTTTCTCTAGAATGGGGGTAGTTAGGTCACATTGGAACTATTTTTTGGATTTTGCAACCATGTAGGAGAAATCGGACATTCTTTTTTCCAGAAAATGTAATTGCCATCAAGCGTAAACTTTCTTGACACCCAAGTTTAAAACGAATTTTCTAAGCAAACCAAGGTGAATCTGAAAACACTTGGACATGGGGTTTTCCTAAAACAAGATGAGTTTAGTAACTCATAAAGCGTTTCCTTGGATTCCTAACCGTTCGGGAGAAAATTGTGGTTCTTCAGGACCCTATTTTGTGACTACATGACAAAAACATAATTTTTTTTTTTTATGAATGAGGTTTTGCTGGCAATAACAAATTTAATTGACAAAGAGTTCTAATCAAACAATGACTCTTGCTCCTCTTCAAAATTTCAACAGATTTACCCTCCTTACATCTTTGAACACTTGGAAGAAATTACTAACTTAATGTTGCACCCATGTGTATACCCATTTTGTCACATGTCAACACATCTACAGGGTGATTCTATTTTGAATGCTATGAAGTGTGAATACACAATCAGTGAATTCAGATTTGTGGTTGATAAATTAACGAGACTTGTGCCAGACATGCAAACAACGACTAATGTGAGATGTGGATTTCCAGGCGAAGCAAGGGAAGATAATTTTGACGCCACTATTAATCTGAAGAATGCGAAAGGTCCCTACTTCTAAAGTAATGAAATGAACAAAATAATTTTCAAAGATTGAATGAAAGAAATCATTTTATTTAGATGATTTATGAAAATTTGGCATTAATATTGTTGCTGTGTATTTTTCTATGAAATTTTAACTTGCATAGCACAACAAATCTTTGATATGTCAATTGTTTTATTTAGCACAGTGCATGAAGTCATCTGACAAGAGGGAGTTAATTTAATTTTCATGGTTATTTCTTAAAAATGGTTTGTTATCAATATCATGGATTCGACTGAATATAACACTTTTGATTTTCCTTAATTTGATTTATTTGACATTTACATTTTACATAAGAATCAGAAAGTAATTTGGTCATTTCTTTTTGAACACACTTATGTTCATTACATCAAGTTTTTTTGCAAGTTTGGGATGATTGAATGATCATTGAAGAAAACCAATTGTGCACACAATCCATCTTCAAAGGACCAATTTCATGAGAAACGTAAGAACAAGTCCACATCCATATCCACCAAAACCATTACCTTTTCTCCATTTTGAATTATAAATCGAACCAAGCAATTCAAAGAAAGCCACAGTCATTTTTCCCAGCAAGAGTCAGGTGTTCATTTTCCTTTATTCACATACACTTTCCGCATGACCCCCCGAAAAAGAAAGAAGCTCACTTACATGCTTATTTCCCGTTGTCATTATTATTTTCCATTGTCATATTCCATTTTCATTTTTTATTTCCTATCATTTTTCATTTCACAAAGAAACTGCACTTCAATTCAAATTATGGAGTCCATAGTCCTTTGAGTCTAAAATCTTTGAAAAAACACCTTGAGGCTTGCATGAGTTAACAGCAAGTCCTCATGTCAATGAACAATGGGAATACATCAATGTCCCTTATTCATCGGATCTTCTAGGTACTCGACAACAACAAAATTATTCATACTTAGTAAGGTGTGTTTGCGCATCTTGACTCTCATTGTCATCAATAGTGAGAGTTCTCATGTTGACCAGTGGCATCCATTAATGGCCACTAAGTCAACAATTTCCTTCTATGTTCGACATCAAAACATTTATTCACATATCAAGAATTGTGCCAATGAGTTTTGAAGACGTGAAGACTATAATTTTCAACATTTTGGAGCATATGTAGAAGATATGCAGCTAGAGAACCAGATGATAGCTGTAGAATTAGACAACAACTACAGAACCAGATACCAGTTGTGGAATGAGACAAAAGCTATAGAATCAGATGACAACTAGATAACCAAATAACAACTGCAGAATCAAATGGTAGCAGCAAAATCAACACTATTCCACAGTAGATTCAACAAGTTTTAATAAAAGCAAATAAAAAATCATCTTGAGTCTTTTCTCCATGACTTGTCCAACCACTTGAAGAATATTATGATAAGAATTTTGCAGCCACCACACATGCAGCTCATCTATTTTTAAAAGGTAAGTTAAGGTAAGTCATTTTCTAACTGTTTACCATAAAATTCTTGAAAAGCTAGAATGATAACTTTTGGAAAAAACATATTTCTCTTCCTCGTCTCAAAAAATTGCCAATGTCATCAGTTGGGAGGGATACATTCATATTCATATTTTTCCATATTCATATCACGTTCAAAAGCCCACATAATTTCAAAATATATTAACTATTACATTATTGTTATGAGCATACAAAGGCATGTTAAAAGTACTAAAAAAAGATGACTGGATACAAACACAATCATGGTTGTCACACAAGAACCAACAATGATGCAATCCAATAAAGATATACTTTGCAACAATGATCAAATTATCATTATTCAAAGTTCAAAGATAAAAAATGAATGCAACAACAAAATATGGTTGTAACACAAGAACCACCCATGTTGCAATTCAACTAAATGATTTTGCAGAAGTATGAAGTTATCAAATAATATCATGCAAAGTAAGCCAAAGCTCAAAGATAAAAAAGAAGTAACGTAATAGATTGTATGAGGACATGTAATCAATTCAGTTGGGGGGTATGTTGGGCCTTGAAATTGTAATTCGCTTCCATTACATTTTCACTTATTTTCCATTTTGTCACCTTCACTCCACCTCTATTTCATTACATTTACCTTCATTTCATTACATTTACTTTACCACTATCATTACTTGGGCACATTTATGTTTCTCCAAACTTTATTAATTTTTAGCATTTTTATGTGAATTTATGGTTAAAAATTACAAAATAATTTGCATATGCTTATACCTAACAAGCGGGATAAAATTGTTGACATGTGTAGGTCAAAAGGAAGATTCTAAAATACCCTTATGTAACCTCCCAAAACCAAATTCGAATTTGAGTGGAGAAGATCATGGGATCATGAGGATATGTGTCTTATTTCCTATTTGTATTGAAACTCTAAGAAGACATGTGTCATACCATTTCCTATTTTGATTTAACTCTAGGGATATGGGGAGATATTCTTGGACTCTCATTAATGAGATAGCTTCTCATCTTTTGTATAAATAGGGGAATTTTTCTCCCATCATTTTCATGTCTAAAACTGGAGTTATGCTTAAGCTTTTAATACAGAATTAGATTGGCACCTTACTCATGAACGTTCCTTCATTTTGACTTTGTTTTTCTTACATATGGAGATTCTCAATTTACCGTCTCTCACAATTTTAGATAAGCTACCAAAAATGTGTGAGATTTAATTTCTTTTATAGATTAGAGTTCATTTGCTATCTTAGTATTAGCTTTAGAATGACTTTTTAATCTTTTCTTTTCTAAAAAATTTCAGTAGGAAAGATTTATGTAATTCCCAATTGGGTTAAGTTTGAGGCAACAGCTCATAGTTATTTAGTTTCCTTTCTTGTTCTATCATTTACTTTCTTAGATCAAACTATCAATTCATTCTATAATTGAATAAAAGATCAGGCCAAGAATGTGAATTGAAATTGGGTGATTGAATTTTCAACCGATTCAATCATTGAGCTTTAATTTTTTCATGCTTTTATATTTTCTTTTAAGATCCTCATTTGTTTGCATTAACTGATATTCCTAAAGATCATTCTAAGAAATTGATTTAATCATATTTCAAGATTGAAATGTTGAATATTTAATACATGCAATTACTGAGATATTTTTTGCACACTTTACTTGCTTTTCTAGGACATTAGAAGATAAAGAATAAATAGTTGCTTACACATCATCTCAAGAAGGTAACACCTCATAATTGGATGTTGGAGTAGCTAAGTATACATTACTTTTTTTTAATTTCACACATTAGTTGAATTTCATTTTGATTATTTGATTTCATAAATTAGATGAATTGGTTTTTGTTATTTTGTAGTTAGATTGATCTAAATTGAAAGACAATTTCTAGCACATACAATGCGCGCATGCTTCACAAGTTTACAAAAGCTGTAGGTTGAAAAATTAAGTGACAGGAAATCATTTTCCCCCAACACACCCTGCTGACTATGCTCTTGACAAACACCTCCCAGTCTTCTGAGACTACATTCAGTGTTGTTTTCACCATTAATTATGGATCTAGCATGACCCATAAGCAATTCATCTCATCTCAGATCTCCATCAATCGACCGAGGAAGGTGTCGATCTGTTCTCCCTTCTGCATCTAGTATGACTGCACCTTATTTTCTAAGAGCAACTTCCTCTACATAGAAGTATGCTTATACAACTTGGTCAGGGCCTCCGACATCTCCCATGCCACATTCTTCTCAGAAATATGTGGTGCTATATGATCATTGACCCCGACAAGAATGATACTCTTGGCTCTCGCCATTTCTTCCCCATACCTTTCATTGTGAGCTTAGACTATTGGCACTGCCATATTCTTCAAAGCAAAGTGCTTGACATGATTTTTGTCAATTATGGATAGGATTCTCGCATTCGATACTATGAAGTTTGAGTTTCTGTCTTGTGTGTCCTAGTCTCTTTCTCTGTGCAGTGTCATTCCAACGCTCTTCTACTTACCTCCTAGAGTTTCTTGGTGTGACTCCCTTTGAGCATCGATTCCCTCCTAGAAATCCTTCTGCCGATGTCAAGATTCCCCCTACTCTAATCATTTGTTCAACTGCACCACTAATCCAAATTTCTCAGCTAGAAACCCTCCGTAGAAACTCCCTCCTCCTTGGCCTTGCCCTATTAGTTAGTGTTCTCACAATAGTACCCCACAATCTCCACTCGGCAACTTATTCCCAACACCGTAAACCCTAGCAACCTAGAGTTGAGACTTCCTAGGCTGTGCACAGTCTCATCACTAGCAAACTAGCTCCCTAAGCCAACTGTGTCAGACCTCCTAGCCTCTGTGTGGTTTTGAATGAGCCTTTCTTTGCGTTCCTCGGCCTCTACACAGCCTCTTCTTGGCTCGAACGTAATGACGCAAGCACGACGTCACCCCTTCCTTGTTGTTTTGCTACTACGAAGAGATATTGTCGTTCAAGAAAATTGTTTTCTATCGTTGCTACTCTTCTCAACTGATTTCCTAAGTTTTCTTCTCATCTGCAATCACGCTCTAATACCATGTTGAGTTTTCTAAGGCTAATAGTTAGAAACCTTCCATGTACTTTCTCATTTCTTCCTTCCTAGTTTTTTTGATTAATTAACAAGTTATTTACCATGTAAATTCTGAAAATAAACACAAGAACATGCTAAACACATTACAGACCATCAACTAAAGGAAACAAAAATAAGCACACAAATGACACCATTATTTTTGGACTAATGTCTCCGGAGAAACCCAATGTACAAAAACCAATGCAGCTATCTGAGGGTTTGATTTATTAAGCAGTTTCATCATACAATCTCATTGGAAAATCTAGCTCGCCCAACAGAGAAAAATTTTGGCAGTAGTGCCTCTCCTTCGGAGATAGATGCTCGGGCTGAAACCCCAGATAAACGCTCTGATATCTCCTCAACTCCAATCTACCACACGAAAAACCCCAGCATCGGCCTCTAGTGACTACGTCAACCTCCTCTTCCCTATGCATCAGCTTTCCCAATAGCTCTGATAGTTCCCACTAGTTCCGACTCTTCCCGACAGTTCTGGCTTCCACCCTCCACGTCACCTTTCCTGCCAGTTCCGGGTAGTTATGGCTTCTGCCCTCTACCACAGCTTTTCTAGTTGTTTCCAACAGTTCTGGCTTCTGTCCTCTGCATCGGCTTTCTTGGCTTCTGCCCTGATCCTCCCAGCGCTATCTGTGTCTCTCTACTTCTGTATTCACTATCCCTCAGCTAAAACTGCACATCACTCTCTCAATTTTCTTAGCAAACCGAACACGAGAAAGCTGAAATCTTGATCTCTTGGTGTGTTCTTCAAGTGACCCTCACACCTCCACTTATACTTTTCTCGTTGACAAACCAATGACCCAGATTAAGTGCCTAATCAACGACTAGGATCAGATGTGTCTTCATCCATGACTTTAGACCATTATATTACAGTTTTATATTAATTCACATTAATATTTTTATTTCCCTAAATTTAGACATAGGGACTCCATTAAAAATAACAATTACTTTAATATCTCCCAAACTTTTTAGAATTTGCTTAAACCCTTTCTAGGTATTGGAGATCTCATGCACCTTAGTCTCTCCACCAATTTTTGTGGCTAGAGAGCATCTCATGCTACCCCAAATCAATAAATTCAAGACATATCTATGAAAAACACATTTTATATATAATTTATGGTATATAAAATGTTTTATATAATTTATGCAATATAATTTATTTCACATTTTGAATTATCACATTGGACATATAAATTGCTAATAAAAACCATTAAAAATAACTATCAACTGAATAAAACAAAATCTATTTAAAAAAATATATGGAGGCCATAAATTCTATTGCATTAGATACATTGAATGTAATAAATCTAAAACTCCTATTCAATTAACCTAATTTGATTGAAATCTACTGTATTTGGTCCATATAATCTATTGATGAATTCAAATCTATTGAATGCATTGATTGCAATCTATTGAATGTTGAATGCATTGATTACAAATTTGATTTGATTGAATTCATTGGAACAAATGTCTTCAAAAAGCTAGAATGTAAGAACAAATTGCATAGATTGAATACGCATATTGAGTGTATTTCAATAGATTGTAATATATTTAAGTGCATTAGATTGCAATAAAATTTAATTTATTTAAATTTAAGTAGATTGAATGTAATAAATCGAAAAATTATATTTAATGACATAATTCTATTGCAATGTAATGTATTTAGTCAATATAATCTATTGATGAATTCAAATCTATTGAATCGTATTGATTGCAATCTATTGAATGTATCTAAAATATTTTGAATGTGTTGATTACAAATGTGATTTTATTCATTTGACTTCAATCAATGTTTTCAATAGATTTGAATGCAACAATAAACTACATAGATTGAATGCATAGTTTGAGTATATTTCAATAGATTGCAATAGATTTAAATACATTAGATTGCAATAAAATTTGGTTCGTTTAAATTTACTTTGTATTAGTTCATTCATATTTAATCAAATTTATTGCATTCAATCTATTAATCCATTAAAATTATTGATTAAAATCTATTCAACCCATAAATAATTCAATTAAAATATGGCTTGAATTTGTTGAATGAGACGAGTGACTCATATGTATGATTATTCATGTTGAAGAATAATCATAAATTATTATTGAATATAATATTGTTTTGAAGTAATCTATTTTTAATCATATTTTTCATTTAATTTTAAAAAACATTAAAATATGCTCTCAATGGAAATAGATTGAATCCATTAGATATATTGATCAATAATTAAATGCATACAAATTTATTGAATAAAATAAAATAGACCCATGTATTAAAATTTATTGCAATGCATAAAGAAATATTCATAAAATGAAACAATTATTGATTGCATAAAGAAATAAATAAGATCATTTAATGTTAGATATAATTCATCTATACAAGTTTAAATCTCGCCTAAAACATGATTCCTCAAAATTTCAATAAAAAAAATGTTCCTAACATTGTTTATTTTAAATATTTAATTTTTTAATATATTAATATTCTATTTACAATTAAAACATATATTCTCTACAGAAATCTAAATTAAAATTAAAATGTATGATAGTTTAAAAAAAATAAATTATTCTATTGAATTTGGGGAGTGAAATTGGTGGGAAACAAGCATGGCAATGAGTAAAATCAAAATGAACTAAGTTGTCTTATCATTAACAGTTTGAACAATAACATTGCCAAAATCATCACTTAAAAATTAAAGCTAATACAATCTATTGATGCCTTCAAACATATTCAATGCATTTATTACAATCTAACTAAAGCATTTAACATATGTTGAATAACTAAAGCATTTAACATATGTTGAATATATTTATTGTGAATTTAATTTTATTCAATTGATTGCAATCAATATTTTCAATAAATTTTAATACATTAATAAATTACATATATTGATTAAAAGAGAAACAGTATTATATTAATCCAAAGAGAAACACTAGTTAAAAGAGAAACATTATTTCATCTTATATAAATATCTTTATTACCACCACAATTATTAAACAAACCAACAACCATTCTTTCAAATAACTATTAAACTAACAACCACTATTTCAAAAAATATAAAATTATTAATAAATGATTTATTATATTTAAAAAATAAATGGTCACTTAATTAAATGGTGACCAACAAACTATTTTATTATTTTAAAATATAATTATTTAATATTTGTATATATACTAATTACATCAGGACAAATTATTACAAATACTCATCTGTAATAAACTAAAGTATCAACACTAAAAAGATTGTTATATAACTTGTTTCAAATTTTTTTACTTCATTTTAGAAAATTTAAAATTAAATTTACTAAAATATTAACTAATATATTTAATTATAAAACATTTGATAATTTTTCTAATCGCATCTTATTTACACAAATATTAATGCAATTATATATTTTAATCATAAATACATCTCGGTAAAAAGTATTGTATTAAACAACTATTTCGATTCCTTTACCTTGGGGACTCGCAATCAATCTCTTAGCCACCTTTTACATAACCAACTTTGAGAATTTCAAATCTGGAAACTCGTTTTTCGTTCTGGTAAGAGAAGAATAATTTGCTTTATTCGTTTTTAACTTGTTCTAATTAATGTATGAACTCTTTCATTTAATAGATCTGCTTTTCATTCTGTCTTGTCCTGCAAAATATAGTTTTATTCCGATTTTGTTCTTTCTCCCCAAAATGATTCTGATTTTATTCCCATTTTGTTCTTTCTCCCCAAAAACGATTCTGATTGCTTTTTTTTCATTACCTAGGTTTCCATGGTTTTCGTAGAATTAAAGATGTCCGTGTCTAGGGAAAGTTCAAAATCTATGTCTTTTCTATGTTAAATTGTTAAGAATTTCGTAAAGGTTTTTTGAGATTATAAATTCGAGTTGTAAATTTTTTATAATTATAGTGTCTCGCAGGTTTTTCACTCTGCTAAATTTATTTATATCATAAAAACACATGTCAAATAATAAAAAATATTTACTAATTACAAACTTAATATAATTTTCTGCCCATAGAATAGATGGATAGGGTATATTATTATATGGTATTACAATTGTATTTTTATGTGGTGTATATTTGATTTAAATGTCGTTATAACAAGGTAAATATATTTATTATTGAAAAATAATATAACAATTAAGAGAATGAGAAATTTATTTACTCAATAACTATAAATATTATTAATAATAAACTAATAATTATTATTTAAAGTTTAATTTATAAGTTTAATACGGGAATTCAAGTTTAAATTTTATGTTTTCTTATTTGATTTACCAATCAGAGTAGATCGAATTTTTTGAGATGTAGATATATTTTAGATTGAAAATTGATTTCATATATATTATCCTTTGGTAATGGAGAGTTAATAGAGCATTTATTGTATATTAAGATAAATATTTCATTTTTTTACTTTATGAATAATAATATTTCATTTATTTTCAAGAAGAAAAATACTACCTTAATAAATCTAATAATTCTGGATCTACTATAAGTTAAGAGAGATCAAATTTCTTTATTAACTTTGGCACTACTAAAAAGCAATAGGCTCAAATCCTTCATTCTCAATAAAATTGATAAATGTAGCTTATTAATGATTTCAAAATATAATATATAGTATACACTGTATATACTATACAATTCCCTTCAATCACTTTTTTCAGGTAAATTGAAAGAAGATGCAAAAGATTGACTTTTAAGAAAACATACGCGTGCAACTTCAGAGGTTAAAAAATTGTACCTCATAGTTTCATGAATTTTTTTTCCATGCACTACTCTTTAATGTTGTTGTTCATGACCTTCGACTAGTGTTTACGGTTTAATTGCAATGAGGTCATGAACAACCACCTTAAAAGAAAACTCACGAAATACTGTCCTTCGAGGTCATCTACAGGTATAATTCTTTGACGTGTGGAACTGTAATTGTATTCTTGCTTCTCCTTTCAACCTACATGTGAAAAGCACAGTGACTTAAGGTAAATGCATCATATATGGAGTGCTACTTGAGGGCGGAATAGTATTTCATTTTTCAACTGAAATGGTATTTGGGTACTATTTATAACTTGCCTTCTAACTGGTGCTAAAAACCATGGCCAAAATTTAATCCTTATCATTTACAAAGGAATCTGATTCCCGAAACACCTAATGGCGGAATGGTATCTCATTTTTCAACTGAAATGATATTTGGGCACTATTTATAGCTTACCTTCCAACTGGTGTGCTAAAAACCATGGCCAAAGTTTATAACCATTGTCATTTACAAAGAAATCTGATTCCCAAAATACATCCAAAAGCAAATGTGCAATTTCTTTTACTTTCACCTATTATAACTTTTATAACTAAACCCTTGGATAATGATGCGAAATTGATGAACACGGATTAATATCTCACAATTGGAACAAAAATTGTTTCACAGATTCCGAGCAAAGCCATCACATGTTATAAGTTGTCTTGTCAATTGGGTAGATTGGGTATATTGATTGCCTTATATTTTTTACATACAGAATCCAGTAGTTTTGAGGACCAATGGCGGAATCAAATCGTCTGTTAATGGCGGGGAAAAATAGAAACTGTATATGTAATTGTCATTTGAGTTCTTATAAATGAGCTAAATTAGGCATGATACACATATTGTTACATATTTTACACCCTAAAATTTCTTAGGGTGGTCTAAATCTGTGCTAATTTAGGTGGACTGAAATTTTCAAAATTTAATTGTGGGAATATTAGAATTTTTTTAGTCAAAATTTGAAGCACTCAAAATACTGCTCAACTTCTAGGCCAAATTATATATTAAAGAAATATTTTAAAATAGAATACTTATCTCAAAAAAATTGCAGAATAAGGAATTGTGCACTTTTCTTAGAAGTCTACAGAAACCTCTTCAAATTGTGCTATGAATCTTTCCAGCAAATCATTCCAGGAATTTGACCTAGCTTAATTGCATATGGCTTGGCTTCAACAATTCTAACACCCAGCCATTGAGAATGCATGCATCCAGAGAAATGTGGGTTGCTTTGCTTATAATAGATGAAGTGGTGGTTGTTGCAATCCTAGATGGAGTGGTGGAATGCAGGTTACAATCCAACTAATAAAACATAATATCCCTAATAAAAATACAATTCAACTAATAAAACATAATCCATCAATTCATTAGCTTACAATCCAAATAATAAAACATAATACCCCTAATAACAAATTCGGTTCCACTACAACTTCATTATAGCTAATTAATTTAACAATATATGGATTTGCATTGATTACAATGCACAATGCACATTACAATCCATTAAATGCAATGGGGTGTGTTACAATCCAAGTTATACCTAATTAATTAACAATATTAACATTACAATCCATTAGATGGAGTGGAGGGGGTTATAATCCAATTTACAATCCATATAGTTTAATTTAATTTAATTTTTCTCTTTTCTCATTAATTAACATACTTGCATACTAGCAACAACAAACTTTTAATTTATGTTACTTAAATGTTTTACCAAGTGGGCATAACTTGGAAGCCAAAGTGATTACACACCACCTACCTTCTTTAGAGAATGTCAAAAGTTTTAATTTTTATTCACAATTTGACAACCACCTGGCTATGAGATAACAAGTATAATAAATATTTAATGACAATAAATGTTCATAAAAAACCCTTGAATATCAAAAGTTTTAACTTTTAATCACAATTTGACTACCAAGTGGCCATGAAATAACTGGTGCAATAAATATTTAATGACAATAAATGCTGATCCAAGGAACCTTTCTCTTACTCCTCCAAGTTGCCTCCATTCTTCCCAGTTTTAGTATGCAAATGTTTCAGAATTTAAACTGACATTTGTTTCATAGTGATAATTGAAACTAAATTTTTAATTTCATTTTCTCTAATCCTAATACATGGAAATAAATAAATGGAAATAAATAAGAAAAACAGTAAATTTTTATTTATGATTGGGTAAAAAATTAATTTAAACAAAGTTTTTAAAAAGATAATTTAGATATAGAAAGAAATTAACAATTTCAACTTTATTTATCAAAATTAATTAGAAAAAATATTAAGGTAGCCAATTCGGATAGGGGCCGTGTTGTTCACATATTAAAAGCATTGTTGGAATTAGCGTCGTTTGATTCTGGAGAAAGAGGATCATTGTTGAAGGATGCCATTGTTGTAAAGCCACACTGATTAGAAGAGCCGTTGTCCGTATATATGGAGACCTGGGTAAAGCGGCAGACCTGTGTTTGAGGCTTTTGGAGAGAACGATCCTAGATCATTGATCGATCGTTGTATGCGGCCACTGCTCCAGAAACATGTTGGTCTGCCTCTAAAAATCCACCCTCTGCACTGTATTGACTGTCAAAGTGCAGAACTGTGTGCTCGAGTTTGAAGGGAAGCCACCACTGCATATTGTACCTGCTGTCTATTTGTCAACAAAGAGACACAGAGAAGCACAGATACTTTAATTTCTTATGAATGGTGAGCCTTTCGACATTGTTTGGAATTCTTGTGCAGTAGATGTGATTGCAGCCCTTGATTGTGTGGAGACGATACAATGACAACCTGTGTGCAGGAAGGCTTCATCACCATATTTTTTTTAGCCCCGTGACTGAGGAGCGAGTTGTTGTGCTGGCTACACAATCTGAGGTCGGATCTAGGAGTGTGAGCCGCATTTGTTGTGAATTGGATCATCCGAGAGTGATCAGAGGGAGCTGTTCAGATCCTGCTGTGTTGAGATACCTCCTTTTGGAACAAAACTGCTGGGATGCTCCACTAATGGACGAGGTTGTTTGAAGAAGAGCCTGTAGATGGAGAGCATTGTCTAAGAGCTGTGAATGCTGGTGAAAAGCCTGGAAAGCTACGTTTGTTTTCTTAGGGCCAGAGGCTCACATTGCTATTGATTTCCCAACAGTATTTCTTCAGCAATATAAACCGATTTGGTTCTTTAGAGTGTCTGAGATTATTATGGAGGCCGACGTATTTTCCTTAGCAAAACGATCTGTCTTTTGAGTTGCTGAAAACATTCTTCAATTTGAGGCTTAGGGAATTATTCAATGGAGGTTGATTTTTATTTCCTTTGAGGATGCCAAATTCATCCTAATTAGGGGTTCAATCTGTATTTTGAAAGAGGGCCGAATTAAATCGATCGTTTCAGGGGATCACCCCTGCTATTGAAAGGGCATGTTGTCCTTCTTTCGAGGGTGAATATCATAGTCTGCTTTGCTATCAGAGGTTGGTCCATTGACTATTGGAAGTTAATCTCAGAAGGCCGAATTAGGCTATTGTAGCACGATTTTTGCAGACGAGAGCCGAGGAGCAAGTCTGATGTGCGGGCTTGTAGAGTCTGAAGCAGTTTTATACCAATGGTTTATCCTTCAGCAAATAAAGTGGCTCTTGCACCTGAGCTGCTGGAGGTCGGAATTGAGGATGCTAAGTCGACCTGAATAGTGAAAAGAGACTGTGTTGTTCCGGGCTCACGTGGACTCTGCCATCCAATAAAAGGTGTCCTATTATGGGTGCTCTAACAATGAACTGTTAACTGGGATACAAGTGGTCGCTTGGTGCAATGAGTGTGAATAGCTCAATTGGGTAGTTGTCTTGTGAAGCAGCATGATTTGAAGGATAACTGTCAATTTTGTAACACATTGTGAAATGGTGGTTGACGCTGAAGACACTCTGGACGCTGCAGAAACTAACTGTGGACTATAGAGGGCCAGAACCTTACAAATCAGAGTAGTTTTTAATTTGGTCCGTCTTCCAGTTTCTAGCCTTTGGTGTGGAAACTCTGTGTGAATTTGCTGCATCCATTGTGGAATTGCAACACAAAGTGAACATGTGCATGCAAGGAGTCTGCGATGAGCATTGGTGAGCTTGAGAAGACTATAGCGATTACCAGTCACAATTGAGGTGAAGAGTCACGGATCATTATGCTTGGAGAGACACGAGTCAGACTTAGCGTGTTTCTGGTAAGTGGTATCTACAATAGCATGGAACCTCAGTAGATTAGAGAAGCGTCAGTGTGGGAGGCGGTAGCATTAGCTTGTTATTTTCGGAGGGTGTATATAACCTTCGTGGAGCAGAGAGTGAGATTCAAGCGCTGGTGTGGAGATCTACTGGCCAGTGTGAATCAACCTATAATCTCTTGGAGCTGCTGAAGTAGAGGGTCGAGCGGTGGACTGTGTGAGTTGTATGCAATCACGTTACAAATGTGCATATTGAGACTGGAAGGGTGCGTTGAGCAGCCTGGTCAACTCTTTCCTGGTGGTGTTTTCTGCCGACCGCAAAGTGAAGTTGGATCTCCTTATTGCTCATGGAATTGAGTTGTTGCTTGTGAAGATTAGTTGATAGATGTGAAAGGTCTTGTGCTTTCATTGTTATAGAGTGTTGACTTTTACCAGGTTAGTCCAGCTTTATAATTATTTCACCTATTCATCTGGAGCTTTATAGGAGAAGGATATTATGGGTAGGAAAAGCTTTATAGGAGAAGGATATTATGGGTAGGAAAAGTAAAATAAAACAATTTCAAAGACAATATCAGAGGGAAGAAGTGGCATATGAAATGCGAAATACATATTTGAAGGAGCTCAAAATGGAATGCACTGACAACTTATGAACCACTATATGATGAGGAAGAAGTGAAGGGTGGTTACAAAATAAACTAATAGATTATTTGCTAAGTGGAAAAGTTCAATGTTCAGATATTAGCAGTAACAAGGAAGAAATAAAAAAAAAATTAAAGAAAAGCTACAATTCATTAAAGTATAGATTGAAACACTGTCTCTCGTTAAAACCTGCATAAAAGTCATAACTACATATGAAAGATCAATGAAAGTTAAAGATTACATGAGCAATGAAGAAAGTGAAAAGGTTGAGAAGAAAGGAAAGCGCTCTTAAGAGAGTAGGATGAAAAGAACCAATATGGTTTTTTTTAATGAATTTAATATTATTTTTAAGTGTACAGATACTGGAAGCCACGAAGAAGCAATAAAATTTTAAGAAATTGCAAACATTATGGATAAGTATAAATCTCAAGAATTTGCAACAATGTTGAATATAAAGAATGTTAGTCTACAATTAAGATCAACGAAGAGGAGATTAAGAGTTCAAGTGTTTCATCTTTGGCACAGAATATGTAATAAAGAGGAAAAGCTCCACCACTAACTTATGGAAAAACAGGTGAAGATGAAACTTCAAAAGCAAATGAAAAGGCATGGACCCTTTAGGAAGAAGGAAAAAATGAAAGTTAAGTTATCTATTTTTTGGATATTGTTGTAAGTATAGTCCAGTAAGCCTATGTTATTCATGTTATGCTTTAACCATTTCTCCATTAAAAAAGGAACTTGGAATAATAGAGAAATATTGAATTCTACGTATCATTTTATTATTATAGATTTGTTGTGATACATTATTAGAGATTTGTTGTGATATGTTCTTAAAGAATCTGTTCAATTCGTAACAGATTTCGAATATTATCTATATACGAATGATTTGTTCAATACTCTTGAGGTTGAGCCATGCTCATGTGAGAGATGCTTATTTCCTTTATATTTTGTCTCTTGTTAATTTTTAGTTTTCAGTCTAAAATTATTTGTTCGTTTTTAATAAAAAGGTAGAGTTTGATTTTCCATGTTTATATGTTTTAGGTTATTAACATGTTTCCTTCTAGTTAAAGATGATAATTAATTATATATATATTATATATATATATAAATATATATAAAATGTTAAAAATGTTTCAAACTTAATAGTATCTGTGAAAAAACCTATAGCAGGCTTATTAGTGTTTTAAAGAAGGTGATAATTTTTTTTAAAAAAACATTTATAAAATTATTGGAAAAGAGAGAGAGAATAATTAAAAAAAAATTAAAAATAACCATAAAAAGAATAGGTATATTTATAATTTCTCATTAATATTTTTAAGGTTGTTTGTAAATATTTTTTTATTGTTTTATTGTTAAACTTATTGTAATTGAGGAAATGAGTTTTTTCTAACGCCTATAAAACAGTTCCTCACAGCTAATTATTTTGCAAAATAATTACTTTTCCAGACTAATAAGAAATAAGTAATTATTGTAAAACTAATTTAGATTAAAATCATGATGTGCATCTATGTGCAAATTCTTAATAGCTGTGAGATGTATGTATCCATAAATTCATGTGTAGATTGTTCGTCGTACGTTCGCTTAAAATATGGAACAAATATGACAGCATTGGAATTTCTTGAGCTTTGTGTTAAGTTGGGTATCTAACGGGGTAGTTATGAAAACATTTTTTTAAGCAATCTATTTTATTCAACTCGGTGACCATGACTCTGAAAATTTGTGAAGTTCTTAATCCATCATTGAGTATCTACCTAACGGCCTAGCTATAAAAACATTTTACGCAATCTGTTTTATTCAATGCCGTAATCAAGATTGAAAATTTGTCTATCTACCTAACGGCCTAGTTATAAAAACATTTTTTACAAGATCTGTTTTATTCAATGCCGTGATCAAGAATGAAAATGCCATCATTCATGGGTTATTAATGCACTGGTTAAATTTCCCTATGTAAAATGAAAATATAGACAAAGTCCCTAATTAACAACATTATTTTATCGATTAATAAAACTACTCGTGATAATTTAAAAACAAATTATTGGTAACAACTCGAACACATTTGTGCAGTATGTTATTACTGAATCAAATTATCGGTAATAGCAACGAAATCCATTTAACAGACGAAATAGGTTCAAAACACACTTTATCCAAAATTTCCGTACTTCAGTACATCTAAACTGGAAATCAGAATAATTCTTTCAATTACAATATAGAAGCAAATCTTAATCCAAACGTAAATGACACAGAACCATGTTTGTCATTGTTCCAGGTAAATTGTACGCGCTCGCTTCTGGACTGATCCAATACCCTGTGACTGTTTACTTTTATGTAAACCATCCAATTCCCAGTTTAGCTCTTCACGGTTACATATGTTTTCAACCAAATATTTCAGTTGTAATAACCATTCCTTAACCATTTTCTTTTTTTCTATGAGAAGCAGGAGCGCGCGTCCGTCTTCTTGTCACTCGACCTGCTCCGCTTGATATGAGACGAGCTTCTTCCGAATTCTCCTAATTAGTGTTCAAAATTTGAACCTTTCCTAGCCCTTCGTGGGCTCTGGCACTTTTTGGAAGCGCTAAAAAAAAATATTCACTTTGGGAAAAAAATAAAATATCAAAATTATTTCTTAATTACAAATGTTAGATTAAATTTCTATATTTCAAAAGAAGGGAAATATTTTTAATAATCAGTCAATACTTTTTTAAGTTTACCAGAATTTGGAGTCTTGACTAGCTCATAAATCACTCTAACTAGTGATAGTTTGGTAGAAGAGACTAGTCAAAGTCTAGATGATCTTATAAGATTTAATAGTTATGCCATGATTTGGGGACATTTCAGTGAGGCCCCCAACTTACGCCAACATGATGCAAACTGCAGAAATGGGACATGCAACACTCATGGTACTATTACACCTAGCACAAGCAATGAAACACATTGAATTCCCATTCAACAACTCTGTGTGTTCTCTCGCTCCTCCTATATTATCCTTGAGTACTCTTTGGCTACATCCATTTTCTCCATTTTCTTTTGAATTGCGACCGATCATCCACATTGTTATCAACTCGGCTGGTGGGGGTTGGGCTCTCTCAACCTTTCAACCGATGTAACTATTTCAAACCATCTTTTGATTGGAAGTTAGCCCTTCCAATGTGAGAGGGATCTCTCAATATTTAAAAAAATATATATATATATATATGGCTAACTCTCATTTTCTGTGTGATTGTTTAGGTGAGAGAGTGTAAAGACAACTAGAATTGGGCATGGAGTCAATTAAAGAAAAACAACAACAAAAAACATTGTTTTGTGGAAGATGTGGAATTTTTTTGTTTATTAATGTGGAAATGGACATTCAAATGAATCACAGCAAACTGAAGGAAGTTGGAGAAATGCAACATTGAATTCCAGGTAATCAAATAAGCTCTAGAAACTAATAACAAAGGAGCATGATAGGATAAGATTGAAACTAGAATGAATCTCAGGGTCAAATAGTGTATGTTGCAATTGTATTTTCTATGAACTGAAAAGAATACAATAGTTCAAATCAAAATGGGAGTCATATGAACTGTTACAATAATTTAAAGCGTGACACTATATTGCTGGAAACTCGAAGCTGTGTTGTTTATTGTTGAAGCGTGCAGGAAATGCCTTGATGTCTCTGTGTCTTTTTTTCTCTTTGTTTCACTATCTTCTGTTCGATGACCATGCTGCTAGATATATGCCGAAAAACACCCTCGATATCTTCTTCAGCAGAAAGAAAAATTGATGCTTTAATATTCATTGACCTGTGTTTGTTGTTATCACAATCACAATATAGGAGGAGGGCCTTTTACCATATTCCATAATGTTCACCAACTATCCGGACGTGAAAGTTTTAATAAAACATGACAAATAGAATATTGCATCCGGAACAAGGATTTCGGATATCACCATCAAGAAGGAAGAAGGGGTGTTAACACAGATTTATGGTGATTTCTCAATACGCAAGACCTGAAATTTCACACAACCATAATGGATAACTTTTTGGGTCGATCAGAATTACAAGTTGGAAGGGAATTCAGTGGAGAAGGTATTTGCGACTTTAGCGATCTCTGATTGTGATATCACAATCGACGAAGAGAGATACATCGCAATTGGTGGAGGGAGACACATCACACGTAGCGAGGGGAGACACATCCCAATCGACGAGGGGAGACACATCACAATTGGTAGGGACAAATTGCGGTATTAGTGGAGAACTGCAGTATCACAATCGGTGGATGATGTAATATCGCAATGGGCTAGCGGACGAGGACTTGGATATGATAATCACCTAGAAGTTATATTGCAATATACAATATCACAATCACAATAAAGAAGGGGACGACAGAGATGTATGCAAACTAAAAAGGGAAGGGCCAATAACGAGGTATTATGCAGGTCTAAGCTTTATAAAAGGGACTGTAATATATATAAACTATTTCAAAGGAGAATGGGTCACGACTAGATTTTGGAATGGGTTAATGTGGTTAGAGTTAGAAATAGGGAAGCATAGTTAGAGTGGCAATGTGTCACAGACATTTTGGAAAGGGTGAATTCGGTTATAGTTAGAAATGGGTCCGCGGATGAAATGGGATGAATGAGAAAAATGGGTTTTAGAGAATATGTGAATTTCTACAAAACAATTAAATAGGCCTGTCCTTCCTTCTTTAATCATCAAATGTAAACATAACAACCTATTTTAGAAAAAAAACATATAGATGTAAAGATCAGTGTTGGAAAACCTTAACTAATAAAGCTAAAATTTATTTTTAGTGGTTATCATGGATAACACATAGAAGGAAATTTATTGTTCGATGTTAGAATATAAGGTATTTTTCATTATCCTACACATATCTTCATTAACATTTAGTTTTCATTCTATGGATTCTTTAATGAAACACTCCTTGAAGTAATGGAAACCTCCATCATCACACAATGTATACTGGGTACCATAGAAAACACACCCCATGAAATCACACTGTGGCTAGATACCTTGAATGCAATTGCATGCCATCCTTCCATCCCAAGCACGGGTGTTGGAGTTTTTTCTACATTGTTAATGGTAGAAACTTTTATTGTAATAATTATATGAATCTATCAAATATGAAAATAATATAGATCTTATACTTAGAGTATTGGACTCCCCAACTATATCACTCTAATTCAAACTCTTTCTTGTTTTGCTTCATTGCTTAAATCCATGGAGATTTTTTTTCCAAGTACCATTTTTCATAAAGATTTTGTTTTCTGTCATAAAGCTATATGCTTCCTTGAATGTCACAAAACATCATTCAATAAAGCAATGAATAACCTATCAAGAAATCTATAGTCAAGTCCTATGGCATTTTGCTAAGGTTGAATTTTTTTTAGCTCAATCATGCTAAGGGATTTTTTAATTTATATATTTACTTATTCCACTATTTTTATTTATTTAATAGGTGAAGATCTTGAAAAATGTCTCCTATTGGTCATTGTACGAAGTATAAAATACAATTATTAGTTGTTGAAATATTTGGCCTTACACAACATTCTAATCAACCATTTAATATTCGAAATGAAGTTGATGCTCATCTACATGAATATGATGAACGAAATAGTGTAGAGCTTGTTGAAAGAGATAACCCATCAAAGAAACAAAAAATAATATTTAAATTTAAATGAAATACAAGATTTCCATGCGCTTATGTTGTAAAATATTGTAAACATAATGAAATCATAAAATGTTCTTGGTGTGTTAAATTTAAAAGTGAGACTCCATTTGCAAAAGAGGGAAGTACCACTCTTCAATTCAGTGATCTAAACGATCATACAAAATCGAAAGCTCATAATTTCTTTTTACAACTTTTGGAGGGAAAAAGCAAACAAAGCAATATTCCAATCACTAAACATTTAGAGTTAACAATAGATGCTGAGAATGAGATAATTATATCAATGATTGAAAACATGTATTTTTTTGATATACATGATAAATATCTTTAGAAAAGTATAAGTCAATATGTGACTTGAATAGGTATAAATGCACTCCATACATGCTTCTAACAAATGAATTTTCTACATACACAAATACCACACCAAGAGTTTCTTCAAGTTGCTAAAGAGGTGTATTGGAACAAACTAAAATATGAAATTTTACATACCCCATTTTACTCAATTTTATTTTATGAAAGCATTTACCAAATTATGGAACACTAATTGATTGTTTATATTTACACATATTTGACGAATGGAGGAAGAGGTCAATGTTGAACAAACTTTATATGTTTTCTTGAAATAAAGGATGGAATAGCTCAATGTATGTATGATCTACTGAGAACTATTTTAGCATAAATGGATTTATATTTGAGGAAGTTCATTCATTTTGGTTCAGATGGTGCATCTTCCATGATGGGTATTCATGAAGGTTTATCTTCTAAGCTTCATATGCTCCTCATTTATTAGTTATACATTTCATATCTCCTAGGAAGAATTAACAACAAATGAGGTTTCATCTCATTTTCCAGAGTTGCAATATATTAAAAAATTTGGAAACAAAGTGTATTTGTGGCTTGGGATATCAACTAAAAGACATGGAAAATTGAGAGATCTAATGTACAAATTTCAAATTACTAAGTTAGAAGTCTATCAAATTCATGAAATTAGGTAGCTCTCTAGAGGAAAGATCTTGTAAAGACTTGTTAAACTTATTCATTCTTTATTAAAGTATCAAGATTTAGGGGAGAAAAAAATGTATGAATTGGAAACAACATTTCAAGTGAAATTTTACATTCATCTAGTCGCAGATATACTCATTGAACTAAATAATTTGAATCAAAATTTTGAAGAGGATCATGTTGATATTACATCTATTGCCACCACTTTAGATGTTTATATTAATGTGTTTCCTAAAAATTTATTCAAACCATTTTTGGTGTAGATGCAATGCACATGTCTTCATTTTTATTTAAATCATAAAGAGCAACACTTGAATTTATAGATAGCATAGGTATGGTACATTTACATCCATTAAGGTTCAAACTTTTTCCAAATATGAAAGGATCGAGGCTACTAGGTGATTGTATTGTTTTGGGAAAATCTTTTTTTGTAAATGATTCATAGATTTACATGTATTTAATGTGGCCAAGTTTTTCAGTTCTCAATATTATTGTGAATAAGTGAATGATATAGATTGTAAAAAAAAAAGATAGTTGAAATGTTTATGTGAAAAATTTAGTGTTGGCGAATCATTTATTATGGATGTTGCTAGATGTTTGGATGAAATGGATGAATTTAATTGTACTATTTGTAAATCATACCATAAAAAACATATGTATGGCATGAGACCTATGTGCAGATGAGCCTTAATGAATAGTCTAAAGACTTTCTGTATTTGATGCAATTATGGAAAGCCATTCTCTTTATCCCAGCAACCACATTAGTGCGTGAAAGAGGTTTCTGAAATTAAACAGGATAAAAAAATTTGTTAGATAAAGACTCTCAATAGAGATGATAGATATTTCAATGTTTCTATCTCTAATTGCTCGTCATGCTCTAAATGGGATAGACTGGAATGCTACTTATGATGTATGGAAATAAGTTAAAACTAAAAAGCCATTCCCATTGGTAAATAGATTTATATTTTCAATTATGTAAGTCAAAATATTTTTCAAGATCATTGTATGAATATAAGAAACATATATATACTTCTTTTTTTCATGGAAATTGAGATTTGTTTTCACTTATTTACTAGTTATATTGAGATTTTGTAGTGTTTTAATTTAGCTAATCGTTAAATTTTAAAGATTTTAAAGATTTAGAATGACAAAGTTTCATTATGGATTCTTTTATGAGAGTTTATTCAATATATACTTTTCAGTAGAAGTGCAATTTCTTTACTATCTTTCATCGTTGAAGGGTTAGACGAATATATTCCCTTCCAAATGAAATTAAGAGTAGACCTTCAAATTTGATCACTGCTCCTAATCAAAATACATGATTATTTCTTGTATAGTTGAGATGCTTTCTTACACCCAGTTACAGTTTAATACTAATCAATCAGACTGAGTAACTTTCTATAAATTGTTAGTCCTATAAAATCTGAGTTAAACAGGCATTGGGAGAGGGTCAGAATACAACCTCAGAAGGCAAGGCTGAGTTTCCTCGGTGCCATTGTGGTTCTATAAGTAACTCTGCATGGGCACACTAGCAATAATCTCTCGGCATGATTAGTGATATTAGTGAACACTCTAGTATCATTTTGAAAATTTCGCTACTTAGATGGTGTGTTTGAAATTCTCAAAGGGAGATGTCATTGATTAGATTAAGTAATGTTTTAATCCACTCTCTATTCACTACATCAGAGTGCACTACGTGCATTAACTACACTAAACAGTGGACCCTCTTGGAGTGATGGAGCACCCACTAGAAAATGACTCTTTGTGATAGGATTTGTCTTTAGTGCGAATTTTTGGAAGCTTTTACGGTGGGTTTTTCTAATCTAATTTCTCTAAAATCCAGCAGGAATTTATTGGAATCACAAGCCTGATGTGTAATCCTGTGCAATCGAAGTGTCTTAAGGGTTTTCCAGGGTGCTAAATCCATATACAGAGTCAAAATACTAGTTTAAATAACACAAAACAAGGGTTCACCTCAAAATTTTCCACGAGATTCTCGCACCGGAAAGTCCAAAAAGTCGCAGTAAAGACAACTCCTCCATGATATCTCATGGTTTCATTCACTAATTGATGAGTGGTTTAGTGCATGGTCGTCAGTATTGGAATTTGGATTTGTCATATGATATTTTTGGAGTTTTGTGTCTTTATGCTAAGATGTTTAGTGCATAGTCATGAAGGTTGGACTTGGATTTGTTGTACTATTTTTTTGGCTTTTTGTGTCAATATGATTCTTTTCAAGAAATGTTACATTTAATCTTTTCCCTTCAACATTAAGCTTAAAAATTTAATCTTCAAGATTGATGATCTCATGATAAATTAACGCTTCATCAATAAAAGTTTGATCAAAAAAATTACCCCTCAATAAGATAATTATGTTCACAAATTTCACATATTTATGATAATTAAATAAACAAAACGACCATGACAAGAAAACGATTTATCAAAATCCTGAACCTTGGTTCGAAATTTCATGTAACACTAACAATAAAATCTTAGGAACCTGAAATCGAATGTCTTTCACGTGGACATGCCATATCATTTCTATATATGAGATATGACAAAGGAGATGTGATGGGACATATAAGATAACCAACATAGTAAAATTGTTGAATGTTATCAACAAAAAACTAAAATATAACTTCATTAATATGGTTTGTCTTATGATTTAGATAATCTAAAAATATTATTAGATTTAAAAATAAAATATACATTTCACCTTATATATTTTGGCATTTCTTTGGATCATAGCGTATAGACTAATATTAACAAGATTGTGTGCATAGTGTTTGAACCTTTTAAAACCTAAAAGGCTAAACTTTTAATAAATGCAAAATTGTGGATTTCATAACATTATGTTATAGGATTATGTTACGATAACGTCACAAAATTTTCTATCACCATAGATGTGATAGAAATAGTGTCATAAAAGTAAATGACATGAAAAACTTGTCAATTTCATGATAGAAACACATTACTCACACCAAAAATTCATAAATTCCAAGCTAGAAACACATTACTCACACAAAATATTTGTCAATTCCAAGCTAGACAAAGAGACTTACTACATTGATGATTTTTATCTCCATGAAAGGAATAGGTCTAGAAATAGCCATTGTTTTTAAAAATTCTAAAACAGAAAATATCTTATACATAATTCACACCAAACACTTGTCAATTCCAAGCTACAAGAAGAGATGTATTGCGTTGATATTTTTTCTCTCTGGATGGAATAAGTCCAGAAATAACAACTCTAAAACAAAAATAGTCTCTAACACATAATTCACACCAAAAACTAGTTAATTTGAAGCTAAAAACACATTACTCGCACCAAAAAATTGTTAACTCCGAGTTAGAAAGACATTACACATTACTCACACCAAAATCTAGTTAATTTCAACCAAGAAGAAGAGACTTATCAAATTGATTTTTTGTCTCACTCGATGAAATAAGTTTAGAAATAACAATTTTTATGAACAATTCCATAAGAGATATAGTATCCAACATATAACTCAGACTAAAATCTTGTCAATTCCATGTTAGAAACACATTACTCACAACAAAAACATATCCATTCCAACCTAGAAGAAGAAATTTCTTGCATTGATTTTTTCTTTATTTGCAACGAATAAGTCCATCCTTTCAATCAAAAGTTTAGGTAGCCAAATTACTAAAGGTTCTCTCTTTCATCATTGAGTAGCAAGCCTTCAATAAAATATGTGTGAGAGACATGAAAGTTATCCCTTTCCTTGTTGGGCAACAAGGTTTCAATGATACTTATATGTGTGAAGGAAGGTTATCCCTTTCATTTGTGAGAAATAAGCCTTCAATGACATACATGTGTGTTTTTGAGTATGTTTAAACTGTGTTTCTAATCACATAAATTTTCAAAACTAAGAATACAATTCTTGTGGGATACCTAATCACATGGAAACAACAATCAAGCATGAATTCCTACTTAGAATAATAGATTTTATCTTCACCATTTTCAACTCATATAGCATAATTTGAAGCAATGAATGAGTGGCAGCTATAGCTGCAGCTCCCACTAAGGTTCTTCACACAAACGTTAAGATCAAAATAGTCATAAACGTAAAAATAATGAAAACTATTAAAACAAAAAAATCCTCTCCATGTTACTGGATATGCATACTACAATAACACAAAATACCACACACCAACTTCCTCAAATTCCAAAGCTAAGCCATGAAAGACTACAAAAAATAGCTTGAAGCTCACTCAAATGAATCAGAATAGGACGACTTCGAATACACAATAAGCTTGAACCCAAACAGAGTAACAACCAGAGACTTTTGATTGTTGGCCATGGGCACTAGAGCTACAACTCAACAAGCCAAGTTTACTACACGGAGATCAACATTAGCAAGATCAAACTGTAATCTTCATCTTATAGATTGTTGACTTCCTCTCATAATCCCCATAAACAATTCTAGAGTTATTCTCCATCAAGAATTCCAAAGTGGGAAACTAGAGGCCTACCCATGCTAAAATCCATCCCAAGCCCCATGCCCATTTTCCATCCTCACTTTGAATTTGTATTCGTCATCCCATTGTTGTTGCTCATCCTTCCTCCTCACACCAAAATACTCAACAGAAAATCCGAACCAAGCCAAACAAAATACGGGAGACCAATAACGAGTAAAAAATTACACTAAATTTTTCTACATATTGTAAAGTGCGACATTGCAGAAATATGGATTTCACTTGATGAACATTGAAGAGATACTTAATATTGTTTGCATCAAATAACTAGTAGTCTACCTTGACTTTGACAATATTATGAAATCGCATGTCCGAAGATCTTTGGTACAAGTTGTGAGTCCTTCTAACCCTTTTATTTTCTTCAATTTCTCATATCTTAACATTGGTGCAAAAAGGGAATGATCCATTATCGAAATTTGGACTCCTAAAATAACTTACTCAAAGCAGTGAAATCGCGGATACATGTGAGTGCTATATCTGGAAAATCAAGAGAACTTCTAAAACCTTCATCCAAGTGTCCAAATGCAAGACCACACAATCATATGAACCAACAAAGTAATATTACAACGAACGAGTGGAAAACATACGGACTTTCCCTGAATAGATCCACTCGTAAATGAAATCGAAATATTGGGAAGTGATATTCCTAAATTGTATAAATGAAAAAATACACTCCCATTACTTAACTATAGCTTGTTACAATGCCTGCAAATTTGTATAGAAAAATATTTTGGATACAAACCACCCATAATTTTACCTTCATTGTATTTAAGAGGATAAGGGAATCAAACCTATATCTAGAGCATCATCTAAATGGTATTAATAAAGTAAGAGACGTGTACCAAAGTCAATTTCTTTTTTTGCCTCCACTTATACTCCTCCACCTACTATCCATAAACCACAGTTTTATACACATGTTTATTTATCATGAAATAGGTGAAAGTTTTCAACACGTCATTTTCTATAAGAAGAGAAAATTGACCTTTTCTATTATAGTAAAGGTGACCATTGAATTGAGCTAAAGATCCCTCTTTAACAAAACCTTATTTACAAGATTTTACAAGTTACCCTAACCTACTGTTATTGGTGAGGTTACCATTGAATTGAGCTAAAAGTCCCTCTTTAACAAAACCATATTTACATGGTTTTACAGGTTACGCTAACCTACTATTATTGGCGGTACGAGCTCTCAATTCCATGATGCATGTAATTATTCCTTAATTTTATTGGCTGTACGAGCTCTCAATTCCATGATGCATGTAATTATTCCTTAATTACGATTACGAAACATAGTTATAGGCCAAATGCGCCCTTGCTCTTAGATTGTTGGGAAAGTTTCCAGTAACTATCCTCCATAAAATTTTAATCGTGCAAAACCATAGTATCTCGCTAATAGTAATTATCTAACCTTGTGCAAATTAATGCCATAGAGTATTAATAATGTTCTATGAAAACATTTGACGATCAAAAATATGTTTTACAAAATTCAAGACATTGCAAAAATAGGTTGACGCAAAATCTTTAAATATATTTAATGGCCAAAATGCCTTACAATTTGCCCATTAAATTCTCTAACCCTAGTGGCCGTTAATAATAACGGCAGGCGGACACTGGATGGCCGTCAGAGTTGGAGTCGTGCAACGTGTAAGTCAACGTGAACATCACATTCCCATGGCCTACAACACGCAACAACCAATATTTGTGGGCCCTGCATTGTGGTTTGTACGTGTGGAAAACAAAATAAAGCGCGATTGCAGAGGGTGGCCAGCAGGTATTGACGAGCCGTAGGATAAATGAATACGTCTCTTCCTTGTGATCAACGAATGGATGTGATTATCAGCAACCGTAAATATAATACAGAACTAAGAATAATTGTTTAGATCCATTATCAGGCAGAAGTGTGCAAATTCATTGTGAAGCCTCAGCTCCAAAAGATGTATATAGGATCTGGTTAAGTCAAAATCTGTGTTTTCAACCCGCAAAGAAAATATGTTGAAGAGTTGGGAAATCCAACAAAATGGCAGGGCATCCAAACGAGGGTCGCTTATAAAACTCGGCAACTTCAAAGCTAAATCTTTGGACTGAACCCATGTTATGTGAATGAGATTGCAAATACAAATATTAGGTGTTCGAATTTGTAAAAGTTCCATTCCAGTTACTATTATCAGAGCCAGTAACGTCTGGTTCTAGAAGGTTGGTACTCAAAACTCATTTCTGATAAAGAATGGATTCATTCAGAAAGTCTGTCTCTTTCAGAGAACTTGAAGAAGATTCCCCTGCAGAAAACAACATGCTTAAAGAAATGTTTGAAAGTAATTCAAACAGAGTTTTGAATTCTGTAGAGAAAACATATGAAGAAAGTCAGCCTTCGGCTAGATGGGCTCTCCCAG